>JAHLWY010000415.1:0-87259 GCA_020002185.1 Paraescarpia echinospica | reverse complement strand
CTCCCTCCCTCCTTCCCTCCCTCCCTCCTTCCCTTGCCCTCCTTCCCTCCCTTTCTCCCTCTCTCTCACTCTTCATGCACTCTCTCTTCCCCTCTCTGTCTCTCCGTGTCTCTCTTAGAAACACTCTCTCACACTGTCTCTTCTTCTTCCTCACTCTCTCTCTCTTCTTTTCCTCTGTATCCCGGTCACCATCTCTGTTACCCTCTCTCTGTTTGTTTCACTCCCTCTCCATCCTTCACTCCCTCTCCATGCTAAACTCCCCCTCTCCCTCCCTCTCCATCCAACCCTTCCCTCCTTCCCTCTCCATCCTTCCCTCTCTCTCCATGACAGCTTTTCTCCTTATTTTCCTCCCTCCCTACATCTCTCCCTCACTCTCTCCATCCATCTGGCTGATTAGTGAGTTACATGTGCTTCCTCTGTCTTGTACTCTTAACCTCTGTCTCTGTCTGTCTCTGTCACTGTCACTAAAATTGTTCTCTTACTGGTCAGTCAGAGCAAAATGTTGTCTTGCAAGTGAGACATGGCAGTCTCAGCTCTAATCTTTGTGTCACTCGGCACAGTTGTCAGAATAACTTTGCGATTCAGCATTCTACATTACTATTGTGAACCAGCGCTTTCCTGTTAACGTAACTTGAACTGACTACATGGCTGACTGGTTAGTGGTTTCCAGGAATGCATGTCGGTCAACTCGCTGCTTAGTAACATTTGCCAGAACACTCATGATCTGCAGCGAAGCTTTCTCAGTGGACCCTATGCCTTGCAATGACACTAGAAGAGAACAGCAGTGAGTTTGGTGCTAGGACAAGTTCCAATAACTTGGGTACATCCCAACAATGAACCAACAACACATTATCTGGCAAGCTGGCACATCAGTGAGTTACATGTGCTCCCTTGCTCTTCCTCTCTCAGTTATTCTTGGTGAATTTAAATTTCACTCTCAGCACATTGTATTCAAATTTTTCTGTTCTCTCTCTCCTCCTTCCTACCCCTCCCCCTCACTCACTCACTCACTCACTCACTCACTCACTCACTCACTCACTCACTCACTCACTCACTCACTCACTCACTCACTCACTCACTCACTGTCTGCCTGCCTGCCTTCCTCTCTCCCTCGTTCCTCCCTCCTTTCCTCCCTCCTCCCTCCCTCCCACCCTTCCTCCCTCCCCCCTTGCTCCCTCCCTCCCTCCCTCCTTCCTTCCCTCCCTCCCTCCCTTGCCCTCCTTCCCTCCCTTTCTCCCTCTCTCTCACTCTTCATGCACTCTCTCTTCCCCTCTCTGTCTCTCTTAGAAACTCTCTCACACTGTCTCTTCTTCTTCCTCACTCTCTCTCTCTTCTTTTCCTCTGTATCCCGGTCACCATCTCTGTTACCCTCTCTCTGTTTGTTTCGCTCCCTCTCCATCCTTCACTTCCTCTCCATGCTAAACTCCCCTCTCCCTCCCTCTCCATCCAACCCTTCCCTCCTTCCCTCTCCATCCTTCCCTCTCTCTCCATGACAGCTTTTCTCCTTATTTTCTTCCCTCCCTACATCGTTCCCTCACTCTCTCCATCCATCTGGTTGATTAGTGAGTTACATGTGCTTCCTCTGTCTTGTACTCTTAACCTCTGTCTCTGTCTGTCTCTGTCACTAAAATTGTTCTCTTACTGGTCAGTCAGAGCGAAATGTTGTCTTGCAAGTGAGACATGGCAGTCTCAGCTCTAATCTTTGTGTCACTCGGCACAGTTGTCAGAATAACTTTGCGATTCAGCATTCTACATTACTATTGTGAACCAGCGCTTTCCTGTTAACGTAACTTGAACTGACTACATGGCTGACTGGTTAGTGGTTTCCAGGAATGCATGTCGGTCAACTCGCTGCTTAGTAACATTTGCCAGAACACTCATGATCTGCAGCGAAGCTTTCTCAGTGGACCCTATGCCTTGCAATGACACTAGAAGAGAACAGCAGTGAATTTGGTGCTAGGACAAGTTCCAATAACTTGGGTACATCCCAACAATGAACCAACAACACATTATCTGGCAAGCTGGCACATCAGTGAGTTACATGTGCTCCCTTGCTCTTCCTCTCTCAGTTATTCTTGGTGAATTTAAATTTCACTCTCAGCACATTGTATTCAAATTTTTCTGTACTCTATCTCTCTGACTCCCTCCCTCCATCACTCCTTCCCTCCCTTCCTCCCTCCCTCCATCTCTCCCTCCCTCCCTTTGTCTCCCCCCCTCACTCACTCACCCACTCTCACTCACTCACTCACTCACTCACTCACTCACTCACTCACTCACTCACTCACTCACTCACTCACTCACTGTGTGCATCCCTCTATCCCTCTCTCCCTCTGTCCTCCCTCACATCCTCCCTCCCTCCCCCTCCTTCACTCCCTTTCTCCCACTCTCTCACCCCTTGCCCTCTCTCTCTTGCACTCTCTGCTTCTCTGTGCCTCTCTTAGAAACTCTCTCTCTCTCTCACACTGTCTCTCCATCTTCCTCGCTCTTTCTTTTTGTTCTTTTCCTTTGTGTCCCTGTCACTTCTCTGTTCCCTCCCTCCCTCTCCATCACACCCTCCCTTCTTCCCTCTCCATCCTTCCCTCTCTCTCCATGACAATATTCCTCCCTTGTTTCCTCCCTCCCTACATCCCTCTCTCCCTCCATGTAGCTGATTAGTGAAATACTTGTGCGTCCTCTGTCTTGTTCTCTTACCATCAGTCTCTCTGTCTCTGTCCTTCTCAATCCCTCTCTCCCTCCTCATGTCAATCTCCCTCCCTCCCTCTCCATCCCACCCTCCCTACTTCCCTCTCCATCATTCCCACCCTCCCCATGACGACCTTCCTCCCTCATTTCATTCCTTTGCGAATGTGAATATACATTTCAATCTCAGCACATATATTCCATTGTTCACTTGTGTCTATACAAAATCAGTCGTTCTCCATGCACTCCCTTCCTCCCTCCCTGCCTTTGGCTAATAGGTGTGGTACATGTGCTCTCTCTCTCTCTCTCTCTCTCTCTCTCTCTCTCTCTCTCACTCTCTCTCTCTCTTCCTCTCTTAGTCATTATTTGTGAATTTACATTTCCTTCTCAGCACATGTATTCTACTGTTCTCTTCCTGTGACTTACAGGTCAATCACAGCAAAATGTTCTCTTGTAATCAAGCGCAGTCGTTCTTTTAGAAAATATTCTCCCACAATGAGCCTTGAGTGGAACAGTTGCTGTAGTGTCGGACTGTAATTGAGAGAATCCGGGTTCAAATCCTGTGTTACTGTGCTGAACCTCTGGCAAGTTTGTTCACTGTGTGTTTATGCAGTTCACTCAGCTGTATAAATGAATACCTGGCTATAGACAGTAGTGGATATTTGCATATGAATAGTATCCACGCATTAATTGCAGTAAGGCTGAAATCTTTTCTCATAAGTCTAGATGGTATTCGATTCAACAGGTTTTCGATGGAGTAAATTGCAATGCACTTTGAGCAGCCCGAAGAAATGGATACTAAGCCATATAAGAACCTACCTTTTAACTTGACAGGTCATTCACTGCAAAATATGCACATTGAGCAGCCCGAAGGACTGGATACTATGATATATAAGGACCTATCTTTTGACTTGACAGGTCATTCACTGCAAAATTTTCTTCTGCAATCAATCAATGCCAAATGTTCTCATAGAGACATGTCACTGCATACTATTCTCCTACTTGTAAGTCACAGTATAATGTTCTCCTGCAGGTAAATCACTGCATATTGTTCTGTTGCAGTTCAGTTCTCTGGCAGGCCAGTCACTGCGAAATATTCTGTTACAGGTCAGTCACATCAAACTGTTTTTTTTTTGTAGATCAGTCACTCCAAAATGTTCTCTTACTGGTCAGTCAGAGCGAAATGTTGTCCTGGAAGTGAGTCACGGGAGTCTCAGCTGTAATGTTTGTGTCACTCGGCACAGTTGTCCGACTGACTTTGCGATTCAGCATTCGACATTACTATTGTGAACCAGAGCTTTCCTGTTGACGTAAATTAAACTGACTACATGGCTGACTGGTTAGTGGTTTCCGAAAATACATGTGGCGCAACTCTCTGCTTGGTAACGTTTGTCAGAACACTCATCACCTGCAGCGAAGCTTTCTCAGTGGACCCTATGCCTTCCAATGGCACATGAAGAGAACAGTAGTGAGTTTGGTGCTAGGACAAGTTCCAATAACTTGGGTACATACCATCAATCAACCAACAACACATACCATGGCAAGCTGGCCGATCAGTGAGTTACATATGCTCACTTGCTCTTGCTCTCTCAGTTATTTTTGGTGAATTTATATTTCAATCAGCATATTATATTCTTGTTTTTCCGTTCTCTGTCTCTCCGAATCCCTCTCTCCATCCCTCCTTCCCTCCCTCCTCCCTCCCTCCCTCCGTCCCTCCATCCCTCCGTCCCTCTGTCCTTTCCTCCTCCCTCTCATCCACCCTCACTCTCTCTCACTCCTCACCCACTCTCTCTCTTGCCTTCTCTGTCTCTCCGTGTCTCTCTTAGAAACTCTCTCTCTCACCCTGTCTCTTTATCTTTCTCGCTCTCTCTCTTTCTTCTTTTCTTCAGTATCCCTGTCGCTATCTCTGTTACCCTCTCTCTCTGTCTGTCTCACTCCCTCTCCATCCTTCCCTCCCTCTCCATGACAACTTTCCTCCCTCCTAACATCCCTCCCTCCCTCTCTCTTTCTATCTGGCTGATTAATGAGTTACATGTGCTTCCTCTGTCTTGTACTCTTACCCTCTGTCTCTGTCTGTCTCTATCCCTCTCCATCCCTCTCTCCCTCCTCATGCCAACCTCCCTCCCTCCCTCTCCATCCCTCCTTCTCCATCCTTCCCTCCCTCTCCATGACGACCTTCCTCCCTAATTTCCTCCCTTTGCGAATGTGAATATACATTTCAATTTCAACACATATATTCCAATGTTCATTTGTATCTATAGAAAATCAGTCGTTCTTTATGCACTCCTTCCCTCCCTCCCGCCTCCGTGTCTCTAGCAGATAGGTATGTTACATGTTCTCTTTCTCTCTTTCTCTCTATCTCTCTCTCTCTCTGTCTCTTGCTCTCTCATTCATTCTTTGTGAATTTACATTTCCCTCCCAGCATGTGTATTCTAATTTCCTCTTCCTGTGACTTCCAGATCAGTCAAAACAAAATGTTTTATTGTAATCAAGTGCAGTCATTCTCCTCTTCCTGTTACTTCCAGATCAGTCAAAACAAAATGTTTTCTTGTAATCAAGTGCAGTCGTTCTCTTAGGAAATGTTCACCCACAATAAGTCTTGAGTGGCACAGTTGCTGTAGTGTCGGACTATCAATTGAGAGAATTCGGGTTCAAATCCTCTGTTGTCGTGCAGATCCTTGGGCAAGTTTGTTCTCTGTGTGTTTGTACAGTTCCATCAGCTGTATCAATGAGTACCTGGCTATAGACTAGGGGATAATTGCATACGAAGAGTATCCGTGCATTAATTGCAGTATTGCTGAATGCTTTTCTCAGAAGTCGAGATGGTATTCGATTCGACAGGTTTTCCATGGAGTAAATTGTAATGCACTTCGAGCAGCCCCAAGGACTGGGTACTATGATATATATATCAGAACCTACCTTTTAATTTTACAGGTGAGTCACTGCAAAATGCTCTCCTGCAGGTCAGTCACTGCAAAATGTTTTGCTAGAGATAAGTCACTGCATAATGTTCTCCTACTGGTAAGTCATTGCATAATGTTCTTTTACAGTTCAGTCACAGCAAAATGTTCTCTGGCAGACCAGTCACTGCAAGATATTCTGATACAGGTCAGTCACATCAAAATGTTTTTTTGTAGATGAGTCATTGCAGAATGTTCTCTTACTGGTCAGTCAGACCAAAATATTGTCCTGTAAGCGAGTCACGGCAGTCTCAGCTATAATATAATCATTGTGTCACCCTGGCACAGTTGTCAGACTGACTTTGCAATTCAGCATTCTACATTACTATTGTGAACCAGCGTTTTTCTGTTAACGTAACTTGAACTGACTACATGGCTGACTGGTTAGTGGTTTCCAGGAATGCATGTGGCTCAACTCACTGCGTAGTAACATTTGACAGAACACTCATGATCTGCAGTGAAGCTTTTATTCAGTGGACCCTATGCCTTCCAATGACACCTGAAGAGAACAGCAGTGAGTTTGGTGCTAGGACAAGATCCAATAACTTGGGTATATCCCAACAATCAACTAACAACACATTACCTGGCAAGTTGGTACATCGGTGAGTTACATGTGCTCCCTTGCTCTTGCTCTCTCAGTTATTCTTGATGAATTTATATTTAACTCTCAGCACATTATATTATAATTTTTCTGTTCTCTCTCTCTCCTACTTCCTCCCCCCTCACTCACTCACCCACTCACTCATTCACTCACTCACTCACTCACTCACTCACTCACTCACTCACTCACTCACTCACTCACTCACTCACTCACTGTCTGCCTGCCTGTCTTCCTCTCTCCCTCGTTCCTCCCTCCTTTCCTCCCTCCTCCCTCCCTCCTACCCTTCCTCCCTCCCCCCTCGCTCCCTCCCTCCCTCCCTCCCTCCCTTGCCCTCCTTCCCTCCCTTTCTCCCTCTCTCTCACTCTTCATGCACTCTCTCTTCCCCTCTCTGTCTCTCCGTGTCTCTCTTAGAAACTCTCTCTCACACTCTCTTCTTCTTCCTCACTCTCTCTCTCTTCTTTTCCTCTGTATCCCGGTCACCATCTCTGTTACCCTCTCTCTGTTTGTTTTGCTCCCTCTCCATCCTTCACTCCCTCTCCATGCTATACTCCCCCTCTCCCTCCCTCTCCATCCAACCCTTCCCTCCTTCCCTCTCCATCCTTCCCTCTCTCTCCATGACAGCTTTTCTCCTTATTTTCCTCCCTCCCTACATCTCTCCCTCACTCTCTCCATCCATCTGGCTGATTAGTGAGTTACATGTGCTTCCTCTGTCTTGTACACTTAACCTCTGTCTCTGTCTGTCTCTGTCACTAAAATTGTTCTCTTACTGGTCAGTCAGAGCGAAATGTTGTCTTGCAAGTGAGACATGGCAGTCTCAGCTCTAATCTTTGTGTCACTCGGCACAGTTGTCAGAATAACTTTGCGATTCAGCATTCTACATTACTATTGTGAACCAGCGCTTTCCTGTTAACGTAACTTGAACTGACTACATGGATGACTGGTTAGTGGTTTCCAGGAATGCATGTCGGTCAACTCACTGCTTAGTAACATTTGACAGAACACTCATGATCTGCAGTGAAGCTTTTATTCAGTGGACCCTATGCCTTCCAGTGACACCTGAAGAGAACAGCAGTGAGTTTGGTGCTAGGACAAGATCCAATAACTTGGGTATATCCCAACAATCAACTAACAACACATTACCAGGCAAGCTGGCACATCGGTGAGTTACATGTGCTCCCTTGCTCTTGCTCTCTCAGTTATTCTTGATGAATTTATATTTCACTCTCAGCACATTATATTATAATTTTTCTGTTCTCTCTCTCTCCTCCTCCCTCCCCCCTCCCCCCTCACTCACTCACTCACTCACTCACTCACTCACTCACTCACTCACTCACTCACTCACTCACTCACTCACTCACTCACTCACTCACTCACTGTCTGCCTGCCTTCCTCTCTCCCTCGTTCCTCCCTCCTTTCGTCCCTCCTCCCTCCCTCCCACCCTTCCTCCCTCCCCCCTTGCTCCCTCCCTCCCTCCCTCCTTCCTTCCCTCCCTCCCTCCATTGCCCTCCTTCCCTCCCTTTCTCCCTCTCTCTCACTCTTCATGCACTCTCTCTTCCCCTCTCTGTCTCTCTTAGAAACTCTCTCTCACACTGTCTCTTCTTCTTCCTCACTCTCTCTCTCTTCTTTTCCTCTGTATCCCGGTCACCATCTCTGTTACCCTCTCTCTGTTTGTTTCACTCCCTCTCCATCCTTCACTCCCTCTCCATGCTAAACTCCCCCTCTCCCTCCCTCTCCATCCAACCCTTCCCTCCTTCCCTCTCCATCCTTCCCTCTCTCTCCATGACAGCTTTTCTCCTTATTTTCCTCCCTCCCTACATCTCTCACTCACTCTCTCCATCCATCTGGCTGATTAGTGAGTTACATGTGCTTCCTCTGTCTTGTACACTTAACCTCTGTCTCTGTCTGTCTCTGTCACTGTCACTAAAATTGTTCTCTTACTGGTCAGTCAGAGCAAAATGTTGTCTTGCAAGTGAGACATGGCAGTCTCAGCTCTAATCTTTGTGTCACTCGGCACAGTTGTCAGAATAACTTTGCGATTCAGCATTCTACATTACTATTGTGAACCAGCGCTTTCCTGTTAACGTAACTTGAACTGACTACATGGCTGACTGGTTAGTGGTTTCCAGGAATGCATGTCGGTCAACTCGCTGCTTAGTAACATTTGCCAGAACACTCATGATCTGCAGCGAAGCTTTCTCAGTGGACCCTATGCCTTGCAATGACACTAGAAGAGAACAGCAGTGAGTTTGGTGCTAGGACAAGTTCCAATAACTTGGGTACATCCCAACAATGAACCAACAACACATTATCTGGCAAGCTGGCACATCAGTGAGTTACATGTGCTCCCTTGCTCTTCCTCTCTCAGTTATTCTTGGTGAATTTAAATTTCACTCTCAGCACATTGTATTCAAATTTTTCTGTTCTCTCTCTCTCCTCCTTCCTACCCCTCCCCCTCACTCACTCACTCACTCACTCACTCACTCACTCACTCACTCACTCACTCACTCACTCACTCACTCACTCACTCACTCACTCACTCACTCACTCACTCACTCACTCACTCACTCACTCACTCACTCACTCTCTCACTCACTCACACATCCACCCACCCACTCATTCACTAAGTCACTATGTCGCTTTCTCTCTCTCTCTCTCTTACTCAATCACTTACTCACTCACTCACTCACTCACTCACTCACTCACTCACTCACTCACTCACTCACTCACTCACTCACTCACTCACACATCCACCCACCCACTCATTCACTAATTCACTCTGTCGCTCTCTCTCTCTCTCTCTCTCTCTCTCTCTCTCTCTCTCTCTCTCTCTCTCTCTCTCTCTCTCTCTCTCTCTCTCACTCTCACTCTCACTCTCACTCTCATTCTCTCTCTCTCTCTCTCTCTCTCTCTCTCTCACTCTCTCTCTCTCTCTTCCTCTCTTAGTCATTATTTGTGAATTTACATTTCCATCTCAGCACATGTATTCTACTGTCCTCTTCCTGTGACTTACAGGTCAATCACAGCAAAATGTTCTCTTGTAATCAAGCGCAGTCGTTCTCTTAGAAAATATTCTCCCACAATGAGCCTTGAGTGGAACAGTTGCTGTAGTGTCGGACTATCAATTGAGAGAATTTGGGATCAAATCCTCTGTTGTCGTGCAGATCCTTGGGCAAGTTTGTTCACTGTGTGTTTGTACAGTTCCATCAGCTGTATCAATGAGTACCTGGCTATAGACTAGGGGATAATTGCATACGAAGAGTATCCGCGCATTAATTGCAGTATTGCTGAATGCTTTTCTCAGAAGTCGAGATGGTATTCGATTCGACAGGTTTTCCATGGAGTAAATTGTAATGCACTTCGAGCAGCCCCAAGGACTGGGTACTATGATATATATATCAGAACCTACCTTTTAATTTTACAGGTGAGTCACTGCAAAATGCTCTCCTGCAGGTCAGTCACTGCAAAATGTTTTGCTGGAGATAAATCACTGCATAATGTTCTCCTATTGATAAGTCATTGCATAATGTTCTTTTACAGTTGTCACAGCAAAATGTTCTCTGGCAGGCCAGTCACTGCAAGATATTCTGATACAGGTCAGTCAAATAAAAATGTTTTTTTGTAGATGAGTCATTGCAGAATGTTCTCTTACTGGTCAGTCAGACCAAAATATTGTCCTGTAAGCGAGTCACGGCAGTCTCAGCTATAATATAATCATTGTGTCACCCTGGCACAGTTGTCAGACTGACTTTGCAATTCAGCATTCTACATTACTATTGCGAACCAGCGTTTTTCTGTTAACGTAACTTGAACTGACTACATGGCTGACTGGTTAGTGTTTTCCAGGAATGCATGTGGCTCAACTCACTGCTTAGTAACATTTGACAGAACACTCATGATCTGCAGTGAAGCTTTTATTCAGTGGACCCTATTGCCTTCCAATGACACCTGAAGAGAACAGCAGTGAGTTTGGTGCTAGGACAAGATCCAATAACTTGGGTATATCCCAACAATCAACTAAAAACACATTACCTGGCAAGCTGGCACATCGGTGAGTTACATATGCTCCCTTGCTCTTGCTCACTCAATTATTCTTGATGAATTTATATTTCACTCTCAGCACATTATAATATAATTTTTCTGTTCTCTCTCTCTCCTCCTTCCTCCCCCCTCCCCCTCACTCACTCGCTCGCTCGCTCACTCACTCACTCACACACTCACTCACTCACTCACTCACTCACTCACTCACTGTCTGCCTGCCTGCCTTCCTCTCTCCCTCGTTCCTCCCTCCTTTCCTCCCTCCTCCCTCCCTCCCACCCTTCCTCCCTCCCCCCTCACTCCCTCCCTCCCTCCTTCCCTCCCTCCCTCCCTTGCCCTCCTTCCCTCCCTTTCTCCCTCTCTCTCACTCTTCATGCACTCTCTCTTCCCCTCTCTGTCTCTCCGTGTCTCTCTTAGAAACACTCTCTCACACTGTCTCTTCTTCTTCCTCACTCTCTCTCTCTTCTTTTCCTCTGTATCCCGGTCACCATCTCTGTTACCCTCTCTCTGTTTGTTTCGCTCCCTCTCCATCCTTCACTCCCTCTCCATGCTAAACTCCCCCTCTCCCTCCCTCTCCATCCAACCCTTCCCTCCTTCCCTCTCCATCCTTCCCTCTCTCTCCATGACAGCTTTTCTCCTTATTTTCCTCCCTCCCTACATCTCTCCCTCACTCTCTCCATCCATCTGGCTGATTAGTGAGTTACATGTGCTTCCTCTGTCTTGTACTCTTAACCTCTGTCTCTGTCTGTCTCTGTCACTAAAATTGTTCTCTTACTGGTCAGTCAGAGCGAAATGTTGTCTTGCAAGTGAGACATGGCAGTCTCAGCTCTAATCTTTGTGTCACTCGGCACAGTTGTCAGAATAACTTTGCGATTCAGCATTCTACATTACTATTGTGAACCAGCGCTTTCCTGTTAACGTAACTTGAACTGACTACATGGCTGACTGGTTTCCAGGAATGCATGTCGGTCAACTCGCTGCTTAATAACATTTGCCAGAACACTCATGAACTGCAGCGAAGCTTTCTCAGTGGACCCTATGCCTTGCAATGACACTAGAAGAGAACAGCAGTGAGTTTGGTGCTAGGACAAGTTCCAATAACTTGGGTACATCCCAACAATGAACCAACAACACATTATCTGGCAAGCTGGCACATCGGTGAGTTACATGTGCTCCCTTGCTCTTCCTCTTTCAGTTATTCTTGGTGAATTTAAATTTCACTCTCAGCACATTGTATTCACATTTTTCTGTACTCTATCTCTCTGACTCCCTCCCTCCATCACTCCTTCCCTCCCTTCCTCCCTCCCTCCATCTCTCCCTCCCTCCCTTTGTCTCCCCCCTCAATCACTCACTCACCCACTCATTCACTCACTCACTCACTCACTCACTCACTCACTCACTCACTCACTGTGTGCATCCCTCTATCCCTCTCTCCCTCTGTCCTCCCTCACATCCTCCCTCCCTCCCCCTCCTTCACTCTCTTTCTCCCACTCTCTCATCCCTTGCCCTCTCTCTCTTGCACTCTCTGCTTCTCTGTGCCTCTCTTAGAAACTCTCTCTCTCTCACACTCTCTCTCCATCTTCCTCGCTCTTTCTTTTTGTTCTTTTCCTTTGTGTCCCTGTCACTTCTCTGTTCCCTCCCTCCCTCTCCATCACACCCTCCCTCTTCCCTCTCCATCCTTCCCTCTCTCTCCATGACAATATTCCTCCCTTGTTTCCTCCCTCCTACATCCCTCCCTCCCTCTCTCCCTCCATGTAGCTGATTAGTGAAATACTTGTGCGTCCTCTGTCTTGTTCTCTTACCATCAGTCTCTCTGTCTCTGTCCTTCTCAATCCTTCTCTCCCTCCTCATGTCAATCTCCCTCCTCCCTCTCCATCCCACCCTCCCTCCTTCCCTCTCCATCATTCCCACCCTCCCCATGACGACCTTCCTCCCTCATTTCATTCCTTTGCGAATGTGAATGTACAATTCAATCTCAGCATATATATTCCATTGTTCACTTGTGTCTATACAAAATCAGTCGTTCTCCATGCACTCCCTTCCTCCCTCCCTGCCTTTGGCTAATAGGTGTTGTACATGTGCTCTCTCTCTCTCTCTCTCTCTCTCTCTCTCTCTCTCTCTCTCTCTCTCTCTCTCTCTCTCTCATTATTTGTGAATTTACATTTTCATCTCAGCACATGTATTCTACTCTCCTCTTCCTGTGACTACAGGTCAATCACAGCAAAATATTCTCTTGTAATCAAGCGCAGTCGTTCTCTTAGAAAATATTCTCCCCCAATGAGCCTTGAGTGGAACAGTTGCTGTAGTGTCGGACTGTAATTGAGAGAATCCGGGTTCAAATCCTGTGTTACTGTGCTGAACCTCTGGCAAGTTTGTTCACTGTGTGTTTATGCAGTTCACTCAGCTGTATAAATGAATACCTGGCAGTAGTGGATGAATAGTATCCACGCATTTAATTGCAGTAAGGCTGAAATCTTTTCTCATAAGTCTAGATGGTATTCGATTCAACACGTTTTCGATGGAGTAAATTGCAATGCACTTTGAGCAGCCTGAAGAAATGGATACTAAGCCATATAAGAACCTACCTTTTAACTTGATAGGTCATTCACTGCAAAATATGCACATTGAGTAGCCCGAAGGACTGGATAATATGATATATAAGAACCTACCTTTTGACTTGACAGGTCATTCACTGCAAAATTTTCTTCTGCAATCAATGCCAAATATTCTCATAGAGATATGTCACTGCATACTATTCTCCTACTTGTAAGTCACAGTATAATGTTCTCCTGCAGGTAAATCACTGTTGCAGTTCAGTTCTCTGGCAGGCCAGTCACTGCGAAATATTCTGTTACAGGTCAGTCACATCAAACTGTTTTTTTTTGTAGATCAGTCACTCCAAAATGTTCTCTTACTGGTCAGTCAGAGCGAAATGTTGTCCTGGAAGTGAATCACGGGAGTCTCAGCTGTAATGTTTGTGTCACTCGGCACAGTTGTCCGACTGACTTTGCGATTCAGCATTCGACATTACTATTGTGAACCAGAGCTTTCCTGTTGACGTAAATTAAACTGACTACATGGCTGACTGGTTAGTGGTTTCCGAAAATACATGTGGCGCAACTCTCTGCTTGGTAACGTTTGTCAAACACTCATCACCTGCAGCGAAGCTTTCTCAGTGGACCCTGTGCACATGAAGAGAACAGCAGTGAGTTTGGTGTTAGGACAAGTTCCAATAACTTGGGTACATACCATCAATCAACCAACAACACATACCATGGCAAGCTGGCCGATCAGTGAGTTACATATGCTCACTTGCTCTTGCTCTCTCAGTTATTTTTGGTGAATTTATATTTCAATCTCAGCATATTATATTCTTGTTTTTCCGTTTTCTGTCTCTCCGAATCCCTCTCTCCATCCCTCCTCCCTCCCTCCTCCCTCCCTTCCTCCTTACCTCCATCACTCCGTTCCTCTGTCCTTTCCTCCTCCCTCTCATCCACCCTCACTCTCTCTCACTCCTCACCCACTCTCTCTCCAAACTCTGAAAACTTATCAACTGAAAGTGACATCATATTTTGCGTTTATGACTGTACACCTCACTGTCACAGCAACCTACACGTTTTTTGACTGTTAGTTTTTATTTATAGGGTTGTATATATCCTATAAAACGTTGCTAAAGGCTGAAAATCAATCAATTGTAAATCACAGCATATTTCGCTTATCAGAAAGGATAACTTACAATAACAGCAATGTAGATGTTTTCTGAAAGTTAGTTTCACATATAGGGGATAATCATCACTTAAGAACATTGCCAAAATTTGTATATTGATAAATTGAAAGAGTTAACCCTATATTTCGCGTATATTACTGTACGGATCACTATCACATCAATCCAGACATTTTCTAACGGTTAGTTTTCATTTGAAAACATTGCCTAACGCTAAATATCGACAAATTGACATTAATAACATAATATTTCGCTTGTAAGACAGAATAGCTTACGAAAACAACAATGTAGACATTTTCTGACGGTTAGTTTTCAATTGTAGTAGTTAATTATTACTTAAAATGTTGCCAAACTCTGAATACTCATCAATTGAAAGTGACAACATCATATTTTGCGTTTATGACTGTACACCTCACTATCACAGCAACCTACACGTTTTCTGACTGTTAGTTTTTATTTATAGGGTTGTATATATCCTATAAAACGTTGGTAAAGGCTGAAAATCAATCAACTGAAAGTAACAGAATAATATTTCGCTTATTAGATAGAAAAACGTACAATAACAGCAATGTAGAAGTTTTCTGACGGGTAGTTTTCATTTATACCAGTTAAATAACACTTAAAACGTTGCCAAACTCTGAATACTCATCAATTGAAAGTGACAACATCATATTTTGCGTGTATTACTGTATTCATCACTATCACAGCAACCTACACTTTTTCTGACTGTTAGTTTTTATTTATAGGGTTGTATATATCCTATAAAACGTTGCTAAACGCTAGAAACCAATCAATTGAAAATCACAGCATAATATTTCGCTTATCAGAAAGAAAAACTTACAGTAACAGCAATGTAGATGTTTTCTGATGGTTAGTTTCACATATAGGGGATAATCATCACTTAAGAACATTGCCTAAAGCTGAATATTTATAAAATGAAAGAATTAACCATATATTTCGCATATATTACTGTACGGGTCACTATCACAGCAATCTAGACATTTTCTGACGGTTAGTTTTCATTTAAAAACTGTCAAACGCTAAATATCGACAAATTCACATTAATAAGATAATACTTCACTTGTAAGACAAAATAACTTAAAACAACAATGTAGAAGTTTTTTGACGGTTAGTTTTCATTTATAGGAGTTAATTAACAGTTAAACGTTGCCAAACTCTGAATACTCATCAATTGAAAGTGACAACATCATATTTTGCGTTTATGACTGTACACCTCACTATCACAGCAACCTACACGTTTTCTGACTGTTAATTTTTATTTATAGGGTTGTATATATCCTATAAAACGTTGCTAAAGGCTGAAAATCAATCAATTGAAAATCACAGCATAATATTTCGCTTATCAGAAAGAAAAACTTACAGTAACAGCAATGTAGATGTTTTCTGATGGTTAGTTTCACTTATAGGGGATAATCATCACTTAAGAACATTGCCAAAAGTTGAATATTGATAAATTGAAAGAGTTAACCATATATTTCGCATATATTACTGTACGGGTCACTATCACAGCAATCTAGACATTTTCTGACGGTTAGTTTTCATTTAAAAACTGTCAAACGCTAAATATCGACAAATTCACATTAATAACATAATATTTCATTTGTAAGACAAAATAACTTACGAAAACAACAATGTAGAAGTTTTCTGACGGTTAGTTTTCATTTATACGAGTTAAATAACACTTAAAACGTTGCCAAACTCTGAATACTCATCAATTGAAAGTGACATCATATTTTGCGTGTATTACTGTATTCATCACTATCACAGCAACCTACACTTTTTCTGACTGTTAGTTTTTATTTATAGGGTTGTATGTATCCTATAAAACGTTGCTAAACGCTAGAAACCAATCAATTGAAAATCACAGCATAATATTTCGCTTATCAGAAAGAAAAACTTACAGTAACAGCAATGTAGATGTTTTCTGATGGTTAGTTTCACATATAGGGGATAATCATCACTTAAGAACATTGCCTAAAGCTGAATATTTATAAAATGAAAGAATTAACCATATATTTCGCATATATTACTGTACGGGTCACTATCACAGCAATCTAGACATTTTCTGACGGTTAGTTTTCATTTAAAAACTGTCAAACGCTAAATATCGACAAATTCACATTAATAAGATAATACTTCACTTGTAAGACAAAATAACTTAAAACAACAATGTAGAAGTTTTTTGACGGTTAGTTTTCATTTATAGGAGTTAATTAACAGTTAAACGTTGCCAAACTCTGAATACTCATCAATTGAAAGTGACAACATCATATTTTGCGTTTATGACTGTACACCTCACTATCACAGCAACCTACACGTTTTCTGACTGTTAGTTTTTATTTATAGGGTTGTATATATCCTATAAAACGATGATAAAGGCTGAAAATCAATCAACTGAAAGTAACAGCATAATATTTCGCTTATTAGATAGAAAAACGTACAATAACAGCAATTTAGAAGTTTTCTGACGGTTAGTTTTCATTTATAGGAGTTAATTAACAGGTAAACGTTGCCAAACTCTGAATACTCATCAATTGAAAGTGACAACATCATATTTTGCGTTTATGACTGTACACCCCACTATCACAGCAACCTACACGTTTTCTGACTGTTAATTTTTATTTATAGGGTTGTATATATCCTATAAAACGTTGCTAAAGGCTGAAAATCAATCAATTGAAAATCACAGCATAATATTTCGCTTATCAGAAAGAAAAACTTACAGTAACAGCAATGTAGATGTTTTCTGATGGTTAGTTTCACTTATAGGGGATAATCATCACTTAAGAACATTGCCAAAAGTTGAATATTGATAAATTGAAAGAGTTAACCATATATTTCGCATATATTACTGTACGGGTCACTATCACAGCAATCTAGACATTTTCTGACGGTTAGTTTTCATTTAAAAACTGTCAAACGCTAAATATCGACAAATTCACATTAATAACATAATATTTCATTTGTAAGACAAAATAACTTACGAAAACAACAATGTAGAAGTTTTCTGACGGTTAGTTTTCATTTATACGAGTTAAATAACACTTAAAACGTTGCCAAACTCTGAATACTCATCAATTGAAAGTGACAACATCATATTTTGCGTGTATTACTGTATTCATCACTATCACAGCAACCTACACTTTTTCTGACTGTTAGTTTTTATTTATAGGGTTGTATATATCCTATAAAACGTTGCTAAACGCTAGAAACCAATCAATTGAAAATCACAGCATAATATTTCTCTTATCAGAAAGAAAAACTTACAGTAACAGCAATGTAGATGTTTTCTGATGGTTAGTTTCACATATAGGGGATAATCATCACTTAAGAACATTGCCTAAAGCTGAATATTTATAAAATGAAAGAATTAACCATATATTTCGCATATATTACTGTACGGGTCACTATCACAGCAATCTAGACATTTTCTGACGGTTAGTTTTCATTTAAAAACTGTCAAACGCTAAATATCGACAAATTCACATTAATAAGATAATACTTCGCTTGTAAGACAAAATAACTTACAAAAACAACAATGTAGAAGTTTTTTGACGGTTAGTTTTCATTTATAGGAGTTAATTAACAGTTAAACGTTGCCAAACTCTGAATACTCATCAATTGAAAGTGACAACATCATATTTTGCGTTTATGACTTTACACCTCACTATCACAGCAACCTACACGTTTTCTGACTGTTAATTTTTATTTATAGGGTTGTATATATCCTATAAAACGTTGCTAAACGCTAGAAACCAATCAATTGAAAATCACAGCATAATATTTCGCTTATCAGAAAGAAAAACTTACAGTAACAGCAATGTAGATGTTTTCTGATGGTTAGTTTCACATATAGGGGATAATCATCACTTAAGAACATTGCCTAAAGCTGAATATTTATAAAATGAAAGAATTAACCATATATTTCGCATATATTACTGTACGGGTCACTATCACAGCAATCTAGACATTTTCTGACGGTTAGTTTTCATTTAAAAACTGTCAAACGTTAAATATCGACAAATTCACATTAATAAGACAATACTTCGCTTGTAAGACAAAATAACTTACAAAAACAACAATGTAGAAGTTTTCTGACGGTTAGTTTTCATTTATACGAGTTAAATAACACTTAAAACGTTGCCAAACTCTGAATACTCATCAATTGAAAGTGACAACATCATATTTTGCGTGTATTACTGTATTCATCACTATCACAGCAACCTACACTTTTTCTGACTGTTAGTTTTTATTTATAGGGTTGTATATATCCTATAAAACGTTGCTAAACGCTAGAAACCAATCAATTGAAAATCACAGCATAATATTTCTCTTATCAGAAAGAAAAACTTACAGTAACAGCAATGTAGATGTTTTCTGATGGTTAGTTTCACATATAGGGGATAATCATCACTTAAGAACATTGCCTAAAGCTGAATATTTATAAAATGAAAGAATTAACCATATATTTCGCATATATTACTGTACGGGTCACTATCACAGCAATCTAGACATTTTCTGACGGTTAGTTTTCATTTAAAAACTGTCAAACGCTAAATATCGACAAATTCACATTAATAAGATAATACTTCACTTGTAAGACAAAATAACTTAAAACAACAATGTAGAAGTTTTTTGACGGTTAGTTTTCATTTATAGGAGTTAATTAACAGTTAAACGTTGCCAAACTCTGAATACTCATCAATTGAAAGTGACAACATCATATTTTGCGTTTATGACTGTACACCTCACTATCACAGCAACCTACACGTTTTCTGACTGTTAATTTTTATTTATAGGGTTGTATATATCCTATAAAACGTTGCTAAACGCTAGAAACCAATCAATTGAAAATCACAGCATAATATTTCGCTTATCAGAAAGAAAAACTTACAGTAACAGCAATGTAGATGTTTTCTGATGGTTAGTTTCACATATAGGGGATAATCATCACTTAAGAACATTGCCTAAAGCTGAATATTTATAAAATGAAAGAATTAACAATATATTTCGCATATATTACTGTACGGGTCACTATCACAGCAATCTAGACATTTTCTGACGGTTAGTTTTCATTTAAAAACTGTCAAACGTTAAATATCGACAAATTCACATTAATAAGACAATACTTCGCTTGTAAGACAAAATAACTTACAAAAACAACAATGTAGAAGTTTTTTGACGGTTAGTTTTCATTTATAGGAGTTAATTAACAGTTAAACGTTGCCAAACTCTGAATACTCATCAATTGAAAGTGACAACATCATATTTTGCGTTTATTACTGTACACCTCACTATCACAGCAACCTACACGTTTTCTCACTGTTAGTTTTTATTTATAGGGTTGTATATATCCTATAAAACGTTGCTAAAGGCTGAAAATCAATCAATTGAAAATCACAGCATAATATTTCGCTTATCAGAAAGAAAAACTTACAGTAACAGCAATGTAGATGTTTTCTGATGGTTAGTTTCACTTATAGGGGATAATCATCACTTAAGAACATTGCCAAAAGTTGAATATTGATAAATTGAAAGAGTTAACCCTATATTTCGCATATATTACTGTACGGGTCACTATCACAGCAATCTAGACATTTTCTGACGGTTAGTTTTCATTTAAAAACTGTCAAACGCTAAATATCGACAAATTCACATTAATAACATAATATTTCATTTGTAAGACAAAATAACTTACGAAAACAACAATGTAGAAGTTTTCTGACGGTTAGTTTTCATTTATACGAGTTAAATAACACTTAAAACGTTGCCAAACTCTGAATACTCATCAATTGAAAGTGACAACATCATATTTTGCGTGTATTACTGTATTCATCACTATCACAGCAACCTACACTTTTTCTGACTGTTAGTTTTTATTTATAGGGTTGTATATATCCTATAAAACGTTGCTAAACGCTAGAAACCAATCAATTGAAAATCACAGCATAATATTTCGCTTATCAGAAAGAAAAACTTACAGTAACAGCAATGTAGATGTTTTCTGATGGTTAGTTTCACATATAGGGGATAATCATCACTTAAGAACATTGCCTAAAGCTGAATATTTATAAAATGAAAGAATTAACCATATATTTCGCATATATTACTGTACGGGTCACTATCACAGCAATCTAGACATTTTCTGACGGTTAGTTTTCATTTAAAAACTGTCAAACGCTAAATATCGACAAATTCACATTAATAAGATAATACTTCACTTGTAAGACAAAATAACTTAAAACAACAATGTAGAAGTTTTTTGACGGTTAGTTTTCATTTATAGGAGTTAATTAACAGTTAAACGTTGCCAAACTCTGAATACTCATCAATTGAAAGTGACAACATCATATTTTGCGTTTATGACTGTACACCTCACTATCACAGCAACCTACACGTTTTCTGACTGTTAATTTTTATTTATAGGGTTGTATATATCCTATAAAACGTTGATAAAGGCTGAAAATCAATCAACTGAAAGTAACAGCATAATATTTCGCTTATTAGATAGAAAAACGTACAATAACAGCAATTTAGAAGTTTTCTGACGGTTAGTTTTCATTTATAGGAGTTAATTAACAGTTAAACGTTGCCAAACTCTGAATACTCATCAATTGAAAGTGACAATATCATATTTTGCGTGTATTACTGTAATCATCACTATCACAGCAACCTACACTTTTTCTGACTGTTAGTTTTTATTTATAGGGTTGTATATATCCTATGAAACGTTGCTAAATGCTTGAAACCAATCAATTGAAAATCACAGCATAATATTTCGCTTATCAGAGAGAAAAACTTACAGTAACAGCAATGTAGATGTTTTCTGATGGTTAGTTTCACTTATAGGGGATAATCATCACTTAAGAACATTGCCAAAAGTTGAATATTGATAAATTGAAAGAGTTAACCCTATATTTCGCATATATTACTGTAAGGGTCACTATCACTGCAATCTATACATTTTCTGACGGTTAGTTTTCATTTAAAAACTGTCAAACGCTAAATATCGACAAATTCACATTAATAAGACAATATTTCGCTTGTAAGACAAAATAACTTACAAAAACAACAATGTAGAAGTTTTTTGACGGTTAGTTTTCATTTATAGGAGTTAATTAACATTTAAACGTTGCCAAACTCTGAATACTCATCAATTGAAAGTGACAACATCATATTTTGCGTTTATGACTGTACACCTCACTATCACAGCAACCTACACGTTTTCTGACTGTTAATTTTTATTTATAGGGTTGTATATATCCTATAAAACGTTGCTAAACGCTAGAAACCAATCAATTGAAAATCACAGCATAATATTTCGCTTATCAGAAAGAAAAACTTACAGTAACAGCAATGTAGATGTTTTCTGATGGTTAGTTTCACATATAGGGGATAATCATCACTTAAGAACATTGCCTAAAGCTGAATATTTATAAAATGAAAGAATTAACAATATATTTCGCATATATTACTGTACGGGTCACTATCACAGCAATCTAGACATTTTCTGACGGTTAGTTTTCATTTAAAAACTGTCAAACGTTAAATATCGACAAATTCACATTAATAAGACAATACTTCGCTTGTAAGACAAAATAACTTACAAAAACAACAATGTAGAAGTTTTTTGACGGTTAGTTTTCATTTATAGGAGTTAATTAACAGTTAAACGTTGCCAAACTCTGAATACTCATCAATTGAAAGTGACAACATCATATTTTGCGTTTATTACTGTACACCTCACTATCACAGCAACCTACACGTTTTCTCACTGTTAGTTTTTATTTATAGGGTTGTATATATCCTATAAAACGTTGCTAAAGGCTGAAAATCAATCAATTGAAAATCACAGCATAATATTTCGCTTATCAGAAAGAAAAACTTACAGTAACAGCAATGTAGATGTTTTCTGATGGTTAGTTTCACTTATAGGGGATAATCATCACTTAAGAACATTGCCAAAAGTTGAATATTGATAAATTGAAAGAGTTAACCCTATATTTCGCATATATTACTGTACGGGTCACTATCACAGCAATCTAGACATTTTCTGACGGTTAGTTTTCATTTAAAAACTGTCAAACGCTAAATATCGACAAATTCACATTAATAACATAATATTTCATTTGTAAGACAAAATAACTTACGAAAACAACAATGTAGAAGTTTTCTGACGGTTAGTTTTCATTTATACGAGTTAAATAACACTTAAAACGTTGCCAAACTCTGAATACTCATCAATTGAAAGTGACAACATCATATTTTGCGTGTATTACTGTATTCATCACTATCACAGCAACCTACACTTTTTCTGACTGTTAGTTTTTATTTATAGGGTTGTATATATCCTATAAAACGTTGCTAAACGCTAGAAACCAATCAATTGAAAATCACAGCATAATATTTCGCTTATCAGAAAGAAAAACTTACAGTAACAGCAATGTAGATGTTTTCTGATGGTTAGTTTCACATATAGGGGATAATCATCACTTAAGAACATTGCCTAAAGCTGAATATTTATAAAATGAAAGAATTAACCATATATTTCGCATATATTACTGTACGGGTCACTATCACAGCAATCTAGACATTTTCTGACGGTTAGTTTTCATTTAAAAACTGTCAAACGCTAAATATCGACAAATTCACATTAATAAGATAATACTTCACTTGTAAGACAAAATAACTTAAAACAACAATGTAGAAGTTTTTTGACGGTTAGTTTTCATTTATAGGAGTTAATTAACAGTTAAACGTTGCCAAACTCTGAATACTCATCAATTGAAAGTGACAACATCATATTTTGCGTTTATGACTGTACACCTCACTATCACAGCAACCTACACGTTTTCTGACTGTTAATTTTTATTTATAGGGTTGTATATATCCTATAAAACGTTGATAAAGGCTGAAAATCAATCAACTGAAAGTAACAGCATAATATTTCGCTTATTAGATAGAAAAACGTACAATAACAGCAATTTAGAAGTTTTCTGACGGTTAGTTTTCATTTATAGGAGTTAATTAACAGTTAAACGTTGCCAAACTCTGAATACTCATCAATTGAAAGTGACAATATCATATTTTGCGTTTATGACTGTACACCTCACTATCACAGCAACCTACACGTTTTCTGACTGTTAATTTTTATTTATAGGGTTGTATATATCCTATAAAACGTTGCTAAACGCTTGAAACCAATCAATTGAAAATCACAGCATAACATTTCGCTTATCAGAGAGAAAAACTTACAGTAACAGCAATGTAGATGTTTTCTGATGGTTAGTTTCACTTATAGGGGATAATCATCACTTAAGAACATTGCCAAAAGTTGAATATTGATAAATTGAAAGAGTTAACCCTATATTTCGCATATATTACTGTAAGGGTCACTATCACTGCAATCTAGACATTTTCTGACGGTTAGTTTTCATTTAAAAACTGTCAAACGCTAAATATCGACAAATTCACATTAATAAGACAATATTTCGCTTGTAAGACAAAATAACTTACAAAAACAACAATGTAGAAGTTTTTTGACGTTTAGTTTTCATTTATACGAGTTAAATAACACTTAAAACGTTGCCAAACTCTGAATACTCATCAATTGAAAGTGACAACATCATATTTTGCGTGTATTACTGTAATCATCACTATCACAGCAACCTACACTTTTTCTGACTGTTAGTTTTTATTTATAGGGTTGTATATATCCTATGAAACGTTGCTAAATGCTTGAAACCAATCAATTGAAAATCACAGCATAATATTTCGCTTATCAGAGAGAAAAACTTACAGTAACAGCAATGTAGATGTTTTCTGATGGTTAGTTTCACTTATAGGGGATAATCATCACTTAAGAACATTGCCAAAAGTTGAATATTGATAAATTGAAAGAGTTAACCCTATATTTCGCATATATTACTGTAAGGGTCACTATCACTGCAATCTATACATTTTCTGACGGTTAGTTTTCATTTAAAAACTGTCAAACGCTAAATATCGACAAATTCACATTAATAAGACAATATTTCGCTTGTAAGACAAAATAACTTACAAAAACAACAATGTAGAAGTTTTTTGACGGTTAGTTTTCATTTATAGGAGTTAATTAACATTTAAACGTTGCCAAACTCTGAATACTCATCAATTGAAAGTGACAACATCATATTTTGCGTTTATGACTGTACACCTCACTATCACAGCAACCTACACGTTTTCTGACTGTTAATTTTTATTTATAGGGTTGTATATATCCTATAAAACGTTGCTAAAGGCTGAAAATCAATCAATTGAAAATCACAGCATAATATTTCGCTTATCAGAAAGAAAAACTTACAGTAACAGCAATGTAGATGTTTTCTGATGGTTAGTTTCACTTATAGGGGATAATCATCACTTAAGAACATTGCCAAAAGTTGAATATTGATAAATTGAAAGAGTTAACCCTATATTTCGCATATATTACTGTACGGGTCACTATCACAGCAATCTAGACATTTTCTGACGGTTAGTTTTCATTTAAAAACTGTCAAACGCTAAATATCGACAAATTCACATTAATAACATAATATTTCATTTGTAAGACAAAATAACTTACGAAAACAACAATGTAGAAGTTTTCTGACGGTTAGTTTTCATTTATACGAGTTAAATAACACTTAAAACGTTGCCAAACTCTGAATACTCATCAATTGAAAGTGACATCATATTTTGCGTGTATTACTGTATTCATCACTATCACAGCAACCTACACTTTTTCTGACTGTTAGTTTTTATTTATAGGGTTGTATGTATCCTATAAAACGTTGCTAAACGCTAGAAACCAATCAATTGAAAATCACAGCATAATATTTCGCTTATTAGATAGAAAAACGTACAATAACAGCAATTTAGAAGTTTTCTGACGGTTAGTTTTCATTTATAGGAGTTAATTAACAGGTAAACGTTGCCAAACTCTGAATACTCATCAATTGAAAGTGACAACATCATATTTTGCGTTTATGACTGTACACCCCACTATCACAGCAACCTACACGTTTTCTGACTGTAAATTTTTATTTATAGGGTTGTATATATCCTATAAAACGTTGCTAAAGGCTGAAAATCAATCAATTGAAAATCACAGCATAATATTTCGCTTATCAGAAAGAAAAACTTACAGTAACAGCAATGTAGATGTTTTCTGATGGTTAGTTTCACTTATAGGGGATAATCATCACTTAAGAACATTGCCAAAAGTTGAATATTGATAAATTGAAAGAGTTAACCATATATTTCGCATATATTACTGTACGGGTCACTATCACAGCAATCTAGACATTTTCTGACGGTTAGTTTTCATTTAAAAACTGTCAAACGCTAAATATCGACAAATTCACATTAATAACATAATATTTCATTTGTAAGACAAAATAACTTACGAAAACAACAATGTAGAAGTTTTCTGACGGTTAGTTTTCATTTATACGAGTTAAATAACACTTAAAACGTTGCCAAACTCTGAATACTCATCAATTGAAAGTGACAACATCATATTTTGCGTGTATTACTGTATTCATCACTATCACAGCAACCTACACTTTTTCTGACTGTTAGTTTTTATTTATAGGGTTGTATATATCCTATAAAACGTTGCTAAACGCTAGAAACCAATCAATTGAAAATCACAGCATAATATTTCTCTTATCAGAAAGAAAAACTTACAGTAACAGCAATGTAGATGTTTTCTGATGGTTAGTTTCACATATAGGGGATAATCATCACTTAAGAACATTGCCTAAAGCTGAATATTTATAAAATGAAAGAATTAACCATATATTTCGCATATATTACTGTACGGGTCACTATCACAGCAATCTAGACATTTTCTGACGGTTAGTTTTCATTTAAAAACTGTCAAACGCTAAATATCGACAAATTCACATTAATAAGATAATACTTCGCTTGTAAGACAAAATAACTTACAAAAACAACAATGTAGAAGTTTTTTGACGGTTAGTTTTCATTTATAGGAGTTAATTAACAGTTAAACGTTGCCAAACTCTGAATACTCATCAATTGAAAGTGACAACATCATATTTTGCGTTTATGACTGTACACCTCACTATCACAGCAACCTACACGTTTTCTGACTGTTAGTTTTTATTTATAGGGTTGTATATATCCTATAAAACGTTGATAAAGGCTGAAAATCAATCAACTGAAAGTAACAGCATAATATTTCGCTTATTAGATAGAAAAACGTACAATAACAGCAATTTAGAAGTTTTCTGACGGTTAGTTTTCATTTATAGGAGTTAATTAACAGGTAAACGTTGCCAAACTCTGAATACTCATCAATTGAAAGTGACAACATCATATTTTGCGTTTATGACTGTACACCCCACTATCACAGCAACCTACACGTTTTCTGACTGTTAATTTTTATTTATAGGGTTGTATATATCCTATAAAACGTTGCTAAAGGCTGAAAATCAATCAATTGAAAATCACAGCATAATATTTCGCTTATCAGAAAGAAAAACTTACAGTAACAGCAATGTAGATGTTTTCTGATGGTTAGTTTCACTTATAGGGGATAATCATCACTTAAGAACATTGCCAAAAGTTGAATATTGATAAATTGAAAGAGTTAACCATATATTTCGCATATATTACTGTACGGGTCACTATCACAGCAATCTAGACATTTTCTGACGGTTAGTTTTCATTTAAAAACTGTCAAACGCTAAATATCGACAAATTCACATTAATAACATAATATTTCATTTGTAAGACAAAATAACTTACGAAAACAACAATGTAGAAGTTTTCTGACGGTTAGTTTTCATTTATACGAGTTAAATAACACTTAAAACGTTGCCAAACTCTGAATACTCATCAATTGAAAGTGACAACATCATATTTTGCGTGTATTACTGTATTCATCACTATCACAGCAACCTACACTTTTTCTGACTGTTAGTTTTTATTTATAGGGTTGTATGTATCCTATAAAACGTTGCTAAACGCTAGAAACCAATCAATTGAAAATCACAGCATAATATTTCGCTTATCAGAAAGAAAAACTTACAGTAACAGCAATGTAGATGTTTTCTGATGGTTAGTTTCACATATAGGGGATAATCATCACTTAAGAACATTGCCTAAAGCTGAATATTTATAAAATGAAAGAATTAACCATATATTTCGCATATATTACTGTACGGGTCACTATCACAGCAATCTAGACATTTTCTGACGGTTAGTTTTCATTTAAAAACTGTCAAACGCTAAATATCGACAAATTCACATTAATAAGATAATACTTCGCTTGTAAGACAAAATAACTTAAAACAACAATGTAGAAGTTTTTTGACGGTTAGTTTTCATTTATAGGAGTTAATTAACAGTTAAACGTTGCCAAACTCTGAATACTCATCAATTGAAAGTGACAACATCATATTTTGCGTTTATGACTGTACACCTCACTATCACAGCAACCTACACGTTTTCTGACTGTTAGTTTTTATTTATAGGGTTGTATATATCCTATAAAACGTTGATAAAGGCTGAAAATCAATCAACTGAAAGTAACAGCATAATATTTCGCTTATTAGATAGAAAAACGTACAATAACAGCAATTTAGAAGTTTTCTGACGGTTAGTTTTCATTTATAGGAGTTAATTAACAGTTAAATGTTGCCAAACTCTGAATACTCATCAATTGAAAGTGACAATATCATATTTTGCGTTTATGACTGTACACCTCACTATCACAGCAACCTACACGTTTTCTGACTGTTAATTTTTATTTATAGGGTTGTATATATCCTATAAAACGTTGCTAAACGCTTGAAACCAATCAATTGAAAATCACAGCATAACATTTCGCTTATCAGAGAGAAAAACTTACAGTAACAGCAATGTAGATGTTTTCTGATGGTTAGTTTCACTTATAGGGGATAATCATCACTTAAGAACATTGCCAAAAGTTGAATATTGATAAATTGAAAGAGTTAACCCTATATTTCGCATATATTACTGTAAGGGTCACTATCACTGCAATCTAGACATTTTCTGACGGTTAGTTTTCATTTAAAAACTGTCAAACGCTAAATATCGACAAATTCACATTAATAAGACAATATTTCGCTTGTAAGACAAAATAACTTACAAAAACAACAATGTAGAAGTTTTTTGACGTTTAGTTTTCATTTATACGAGTTAAATAACACTTAAAACGTTGCCAAACTCTGAATACTCATCAATTGAAAGTGACAACATCATATTTTGCGTGTATTACTGTAATCATCACTATCACAGCAACCTACACTTTTTCTGACTGTTAGTTTTTATTTATAGGGTTGTATATATCCTATGAAACGTTGCTAAATGCTTGAAACCAATCAATTGAAAATCACAGCATAATATTTCGCTTATCAGAGAGAAAAACTTACAGTAACAGCAATGTAGATGTTTTCTGATGGTTAGTTTCACTTATAGGGGATAATCATCACTTAAGAACATTGCCAAAAGTTGAATATTGATAAATTGAAAGAGTTAACCCTATATTTCGCATATATTACTGTAAGGGTCACTATCACTGCAATCTATACATTTTCTGACGGTTAGTTTTCATTTAAAAACTGTCAAACGCTAAATATCGACAAATTCACATTAATAAGACAATATTTCGCTTGTAAGACAAAATAACTTACAAAAACAACAATGTAGAAGTTTTTTGACGGTTAGTTTTCATTTATAGGAGTTAATTAACAGTTAAACGTTGCCAAACTCTGAATACTCATCAATTGAAAGTGACATCATATTTTGCGTTTATGACTGTACACCTCACTATCACAGCAACCTACACGTTTTCTGACTGTTAGTTTTTATTTATAGGGTTGTATATATCCTATAAAACGTTGGTAAAGGCTGAAAATCAATCAACTGAAAGTAACAGAATAATATTTCGCTTATTAGATAGAAAAACGTACAATAACAGCAATGTAGAAGTTTTCTGACGGTTAGTTTTCATTTATACGAGTTAAATAACACTTAAAACGTTGCCAAACTCTGAATACTCATCAATTGAAAGTGACAACATCATATTTTGCGTGTATTACTGTATTCATCACTATCACAGCAACCTACACTTTTTCTGACTGTTAGTTTTTATTTATAGGGTTGTATATATCCTATAAAACGTTGCTAAACGCTTGAAACAAATCAATTGAAAATCACAGCATAATATTTCGCTTATCAGAAAGAAAAACTTACAGTAACAGCAATGTAGATGTTTTCTGATGGTTAGTTTCACTTATAGGGGATAATCATCACTTAAGAACATTGCCAAAAGTTGAATATTTATAAATTGAAAGAGTTAACCCTATATTTCGCATATATTACTGTACGGGTCATTATCACAGCAATCTAGACATTTTCTGACGGTTACTTTTCATTTAAAAACTGTCAAACGCTAAATATCGACAAATTCGCATTAATAAGATAATATTTCATTTGTAAGACAGAATAACTTACGAAAACAACAATGTAGAAGTTTTCTGACGGTTAGTTTTCATTTATAGGAGTTTAATAACACTTAAAACGTTGCCAAACTCTGAATACTCATCAATTGAAAGTGACAACATCATATTTTGCGTTTATGACTGTACACCTCACTATCACAGCAACCTACACTTTTTGTGACCGTTAGTTTTTATTTATAGGGTTGTATATATCCTATAAAACGTTGCTAAAGGCTGAAAATCAATCAATTGAAAATCACAGCATAATATTTCGCCTTAATTCCTGAGGCTTGATAATAGTTTACTTTTTCCAGTATATTTGTATTATATAGATGCTATCAATGACATATATTCAAATAATATATCAAGTAACGGAGCATGTATCTTTTAAAGATGGCTTACATATGTTCTATCAGTGGCAAATAATAAAAGTGGTTAATGACACATGGTTTCTACATTTTGCAAAAAATGATGAATAAAGTTATTGCCTCACAATTAAGGTCACCCTAGGACAGTATCAAAAGATTTATGTACCAGTAAAATGTAGAAGTTAGTTCAGATAATACAGTCACCTCATAGTTACGGTCACCCTGGGAGAGTCCCAAATTATTTATGTAACAATAAAATGTAGAAAGTTAGTACTGCTAATACAGTCACCTCACAATTAAGGTTACTTATCTGTTGCTGTGTGTTTGTTGGTCTACCTTCTGCACCAGTCACTCGGGAATCAAGTCCACGAAACTCTCCTGACACAGAACTGCATTTTCTACCAATGTCCGTCTAATGCACATGCATGGATCATCAGAACTAAAAAGTATGTCCAAAAAGTCTATTGCATTTATTATAAAGGCGATTTAGTTTTATTTAATTCATGAGGCTTTATAATAATTTATTTTTTCCAGTATACCTGTATTATATAGATGATATAAATGACAGAAATTCAAATAATATATGGAGTAACAGAGCATGTAACTTTTAAAGATGGCTTACATATGTTCTATCAGTGGCAAATGGTACAACTGGGTAATGACAGATATTTCTACATTTTGTTAAAAATGATGTTTAGAGATATTGCCTCAGAAATAAAGGTCACCCATGGAGAGTACCAAATTATTTATGTACCAGTAGAGTGTAGAAGTTAGTCCTACTAATACAGTCATCTCACAATTAAGGTCACCGTGGTACAGTCTGAAATTATTTATGTAACAGTAGAATGTAGAAATTAGTCCTACTAATACAGTCACCTGTCTACTAAGGTCGTCTCGGTAGAGTCAAAAATTATTTCTGTACCAGTAAAATGCAGAAGTTAATCCTACTAATACAGTCATCTAACAATTAAGGTCACCTTGGTACAGTGACACATTATTTCTGTAATAATGATGTGTAGAATTTACTCCTTGTAAACCAGTCACCTCACAATTAAGGTCACCCTAAGAGAGTACCAAATTATTTCTGCACCAGGAAGGTGAGGAAGTTATTCCTGATAATACAGTCACCTCACAAATAAAGACACCTTGGTACAATCCTACATTATTTCTGTACTAGTAGAGTGTAGGAAATTAGTTCTGCTGATACAGTCACCTCACAAATCAGGTCACTTTGGTACAATCCCACATTATTTTTGTTCCACTAAAGTGTAGAAGTTAGTCCTGCTAATACAGTCACATCACAATTAAGGTCACCCAAAGACAGAAACAAATGATTTCTGTACATGTAATTTGTAGAATTTAGTCTTGGTAACACAGTTACCTCACAATTAAGGTCACCACGGTACAGTGACACATTATTTCTGTAATAATAAAGTGTAGAATTTACCCCTTGTAAAACTGTCACCTGACAATTAAGGTCACCCTAAGAGAATACCAAATTATTTCTGCACCAGGAAGGTGAGAAAGTTATTCCTGATAATACGGTCACCTCACAAATAAAGACACCTTGGTACAATCCTACATTATTTCTGTACCAGTAAAATGTAGAAGTTAGTCCTGCTAATACAGTTACCTCACAATTAAATTCACCCAAAGACAGTACCAAATGATTTCTGTACAAGAAAAGTGTAGATGTTAGTCCTGCTAATACAGTCACCTCACAATGAAGGTCATCCTAGGACTGTACCAAATGATTTCTGTACCAGTAAAGTGTGGAAGTTAGTCCTGCTAATATAGTCGCCTCACAATTAAAGTCACCCTGGAACATTCCAACATTTTTGTATAACAATAAAGCATAGAAGTTAGTCCTCCTAATTAAGGTCACACTGGGACAGTGCCAAATGATTTATGTACCAGTAAAGTGTAAAAATAGGTCCTGCTAATACATTCACCTGACCATTACCAAGACAGTACAAAATGATTTCTGCACAAGTAATTTGTGGTTGTTAGTCCTCTAATATAGTCACCTCACAAATAAAATCACCCTGGAACATTCCAAAATTTTTGTATAACAATAAAGCGTAGATAAATAAAGTGTAGAAATTAGGCCTGCTAATACAGTCATCTGAATATTAAGGACACCCCGGTACAGTCCGAAATTATTTCTGTAACAATAAAATGCAGAAGTTAGTCCTACTAATACAGTCATCTAACAATTAAGGTCACCTTGGTACAGTGACACATTATTTCTGTAATAATGATGTGTAGAATTTACTCCTTGTAAACCAGTCACCTCACAATTAAGGTCACCCTAAGAGAGTACCAAATTATTTCTGCACCAGGAAGGTGAGGAAGTTATTCCTGATAATACAGTCACCTCACAAATAAAGACACCTTGGTACAATCCTACATTATTTCTGTACTAGTAGAGTGTAGGAAATTAGTTCTGCTGATACAGTCACCTCACAAATCAGGTCACTTTGGTACAATCCCACATTATTTTTGTTCCACTAAAGTGTAGAAGTTAGTCCTGCTAATACAGTCACATCACAATTAAGGTCACCCAAAGACAGAAACAAATGATTTCTGTACATGTAATTTGTAGAATTTAGTCTTGGTAACACAGTTACCTCACATTTAAGGTCACCATGGTACAGTGACACATTATTTCTGTAATAATAAAGTGTAGAATTTACCCCTTGTAAAACTGTCACCTGACAATTAAGGTCACCCTAAGAGAATACCAAATTATTTCTGCACCAGGAAGGTGAGAAAGTTATTCCTGATAATACGGTCACCTCACAAATAAAGACACCTTGGTACAATCCTACATTATTTCTGTACCAGTAAAATGTAGAAGTTAGTCCTGCTAATACAGTTACCTCACAATTAAATTCACCCAAAGACAGTACCAAATGATTTCTGTACAAGAAAAGTGTAGATGTTAGTCCTGCTAATACAGTCACCTCACAATTAAGGTCATCCTAGGACTGTACCAAATGATTTCTGTACCAGTAAAGTGTGGAAGTTAGTCCTGCTAATATAGTCACCTCACAATTAAAGTCACCCTGGAACAGTCCCAAAATATGTCTGTACCACTAAAGCATAGAAGTTAGACCTGTTAACTTAGGTCACCCTGGGACAGTCCCAAATGATTTCTGTACCAATAAAGTGAAGAAGTTATTCTAGCTAATACAGTGACCTCACAATAAAGGTCACCTTGCTACAGTCTGAAATTATTTCTCTAGCAGTAACGTGTAGAAGTTAGTCCTGCTAATAAGGTCACCTCACAATTATGGTCACCTTGGTAGTCTTAAATTATTTCTACACCAGTAAAATGTAGAAGTATACTGCTGCTAATAGAGTCACCTCATGATTAAGGTCACCCTGGGAGTGTCCCAAATTATTTATTTAACAGTAAAGTGTAGAAAGTTAGTCCTGCTAATATAGTCACCTCACAATTAAGGTCACCTTGAAACAGTCCCTCATTATTTCTGTACCAGTAAAGTGTAGAAATTAGTACTATCAAAACAGTCACCAGACTATTAAAGACACCCTGGTAAAGTCCGAAATTATTTCTGTACAGGTAAAATGTAGAAATTAATCCTACTATTACACAAATAAAGTCACCCTAGGAGAGTACCAAATTATTTATGCAAGCACCAACACAAGTCATGAATAGTGATGAAAGAAGGCCAAATGAATGACGTTTATTAAGAGATTAAGTTAGAGAGATAAATGTGGGCTCTACATCCCAAGGCCAGGCCTGTGACTGAGCCCATACTAGTCTCCTGTCCCTCAGGTTGACAGAGCCCACATTTCGGCATATACAACATTCGCAGTATTGTTATAGATATATACAACATCATTACTACTGTAATCACAGTAGACCTTAGGCACCGTACCGTACTAACCAAGCACACCATTCATTCACCTAACTATAATCCCAATTACCTGCTGAAGAGTTACATTGTATCAAGATTTAGCCTAAACCTATAACTGGGGCCATTACGCCCCACTTACTAAAATCACCGGTGGAAGAGAAGCGAGCTGTCTCGGCGTTAAAACCCCGTGAACACATTGTCCACCTGCACTAAGAAAACGGGGAAAGCTTTGAGATTTGCTATCAACCCCTCTTCCACCAATGATGTACATGGTCTGTCGCTAACGCTATCAAAAATTTGGGAGGGATGGGAGGGCCAAAATTTGTTGAAGCGACCACTCCGTCTGCTTTCACAAAACGAAGTGACCAAGAGCTCGTTGTAATCTGTGACTGCGCGCCACTACCGCGCGGTGATTGGCTCCTTGCGCCAGAGACAACGAGGTAATTAGCATAATAATTAGCATCAGACATTAGGCCAATCATCACTTGTCCTGCGTTGTTGCCAGCACAAAAACCCATATGCAGCACGGTGCCGTGGCCGCATATTCTCATTTATGCAAGCACCAACACAAGTCATGAATAGTGATGAAAGAAGGCCAAATGAATGACGTTTATTAAGAGATTAAGTTAGAGAGATAAATGTGGGCTCTACATCCCAAGGCCAGGCCTGTGACTGAGCCCATACTAGTCTCCTGTCCCTCAGGTTGACAGAGCCCACATTTCGGCATATACAACATTCGCAGTATTGTTATAGATATATACAACATCATTACAACTGTAATCACAGTAGACCTTAGGCACCGTACCGTACTAACCAAGCACACCATTCATTCACCTAACTATAATCCCAACTACCTGCTGAAGAGTTACATTGTATCAAGATTTAGCCTAAACCTATAAGTGGGGCCATTACGCCACCGGTCACCAAAACATGTGACCACCCCACTACAATATAACTTGTCATGAGGAAAAAGCATGCAAAACGACCTCAAGCAATCCTGATATATTTCTTAAAGGCATCTGATGTCCATCTGCCCGCCGCCCTGATCTGTGCATCAGACTCACCTCGTAATGCTGCCGCAGTGGCCGCCCCAATGCGAAAACTGTGTCCCTTAAACACACTAGTGTGATAGCCACAGAATACCAGTAACTGTTTCAGCGACACATCAAATTCTCTACGTAGCATTGGGGAGCCATCTGGGTATGCAAACAGCAAGGCGTGTCCGGGACCTCTAGCCTGTCTAAACTCCTGAAGGAAAGAAGCCAGGTAGATACCTGTCCCCGGAATGCATTCGCCTTTAACCTGGAGAGATTGGGGACCCTGAAGAGCACTGTGTTTAAAACGCCGGAAAGAAATTGTAACTAAGTCACCAGATAGCAAAACATCACCCACACGCAAACAACCTTGTACCATACTCCGTGACCGAGGCACCATTTCTCCTATGCGCAAGTACGCCTTGAAAGCAAGGACCATCATGGCACGGAGCATGAGGCACTTGTATCGGGATGAGAACACCGTGGGTAATGCCTGCACCAGGCGTGCAAGCACAGGCAGAGTGATAGGCAGACGGACATCAGGAACAGCTCCGATACTTCTAACACCAGCTAACACTTTAGAGACTGCAAAGCAATGTGACGGGTCAGCAAAACCCTTACTTTTATGGAAGTATGCCACAGCCGAGACTGTGGACACAATGGATGCCGGAGCGGATCCATCAGCATGCAGGTGAGCAATGAACAACAACATCATGGGTACAGAAACAGGCAACATAGTGGGGAGAGATAAAGAATCATGAAACGTTATCAACTTCTTCCATGCCCGCTCATAATGCAGCCGAGACGATGGTGCAAGAGAGGCCTGCATTAATGTGGTTAAAGACTCCCTAAGCCGGCTGGGGACATGCTGTACGGGATGTCTACCGGGCTAGTGTTCGCCCATGGCGCCAGTTCGTGGAAATCTCCCACCTGTGAACGACATAACTTATCAGCCAAAATGTTAAAACGGCCTGGAATATGACGCAGGCATGCCAGTACCAGGGGACGGATTAAAGCCATAATGTGGGGTTCATGCGATGTCTGGTTGTTAATAATAGGGACAAGGGCTTCGTTATCTGTGAAAAAACATACGCTCTTATTTTCCCAAGCATTATACCCCACACATGTACAGCTGCTACGATAGGGTATAATTCCAGAACTGCGACATTATGTGAACGCCATGCCACCGGCCAGAGACCACAAAACCATTCTGTCCCATACAGAGCCCCATAACCTATTCCCCCTGCGGCATCAGTGTGCAGCTGAGGTGTAGCAGTTAGTCCTGCTAATACAATTACCTAACAATTAAGGTCACCTTGGTACAATCATTCATTATTTCTGTACAAGTAAAGAATAGAAGTTAGTGCTGCTAATACAGTGACATCACAATTAAGTTCACCCTAGGACAGAACTAAATGATTTGTGTACCAGAAAAGTGTATACCATTAAAATGTAGAAGTTAGTCCTGATAATACAGTCACCTCATAATTAAGGTCACCTTGGTACAGTCCCTTATTATTTCTGTACCAGTAAAGTGTAGAAATAGGTCCTGCTAATACATTCAGCTGACCATTACAAAGACAGTACAAAATGATTTCTGCACAAGTAAAATGTGGATGTTAGTCCTCTAATATAGAGACCTCACAATTAAAATCACCCTGGAACATTCCAAAATTGTTGTATAACAATAAAGCATAGAAGTTAGTCCTGCTAATTAAGGTCACCCTGGGACAGTCCCAAATGATTTCTGTACCAATAAAGTGAAGAAGTTAGTCCTGCTACTACATTCACCTCACAATTAACGTCACCTTGGTAGTCAGAAATAATTTCTACACCACAAAAATGTAGGATACTCGTGCTAATAGAGTCACCTCATAATTAAGGTCACCCTAGGAGTGTCCCAAATAATTTATGTAACAGTAAAGTGTAGAAAGTTAGTCCTGCTAATATAATCACCTCACAATTAAGGTCACCTTGGTACAGCCCCTCATTATTTCTGTACCAGTAAAGTGTAGAAATTAGTATTACTAAAACAGTCACCTGACTATTAATGACACCCTGGTACAGTCCGAAATTATTTCTGTACAGGTAAAATGTAGAAATTAGTCCTACTAATACAGTCACCTCACAATTAAGGTCACCTTGGTAGTCTGAAATTAGTTCTACAGCAGTAAAATGTGGAAGTTAGTCCTGCTAATACAGTCACCTCACAATTAAGATAACCCTGGGACAGTCCAAAATTATTTCTGTACCAGTATAGTGTGGAAGTTATTCCTGCTAATACAGTCACCTCACAATTAAGGTCACTTATCTGTTGCTGTGTATTTGTTGTTCTACCTTCTGCACCAGTCACTTGGGAATCAAGACAAAGAACCTCTCCTGAAACAGAAATGCATTTTCTATCAATGCCAATCTAATGCACATGCATGGATCATCATATCTGAAAAGTATGTCTAAAAAGTCTAAAACGTTTTTTTATAAAAGCGATTTAGTTTTACTTAATTCCTGAGGCTTGATAATAGTTTACTTTTTCCAGTATATTTGTATTATATAGATGCTATCAATGACATATATTCAAATAATATATCAAGTAACGGAGCATGTATCTGTTAAAGATGGCTTACATATGTTCTATCAGTGGCAAATAATAAAAGTGGTTAATGACACATGGTTTCTACATTTTGCAAAAAATGATGAATAGAGTTATTGCCTCACAATTAAGGTCACCCTAGGACAGTATCAAAAGATTTATGTACCAGTAAGATATGGCAGTTAGTCCTGCTAATATAGTCACATTACAATTAAGGTCACATTGTAACAGTCCCTCATTATTTCTGTACCAGTAAAGTGTAGAAGTTAGTCCTGCTACTACAGTCACCTCACAATTAAGTTCACACAAAGACAGTACTAAATAATTTGTGTACCAATAAAGAGTAGAAGTTAGTCCTTTAATACAGTCACCTCACAATTAAGGTCACCTTGGTACAGTCCCACATTATTTCTGTAACAGTAAAGTGTAGAAATTGGTCCTGCTAATACAGTCACCTCCCAAGTAAGGTCACCCTAGGAGAGAACAAAATTATTTCTGCACAAGTAAAGTGTAGATGTTATTCCTGCTAATACTTTCACCTCACAATTAAAATCACCCTTGAACATTCCCAATTTTTTCTATAACAATCAAGCATAGAAGTTAGTCCTGCTAATTAAGGTCACCCTAGGAGTTCCAAATTATTTTTGCACCAGTAAAGTGTGGAAGTTATTCCAGCTAATACAGTCACCTCACAATTAAAGTCACCCTGGAACAGTCCCAAAATATGTCTGTACCACTAAAGCATAGGAGTTAGTCTTGTTAATTAATGTCACCCTGGAACAGTCCCAGATTATTTCTGTACGAATAAAGTGAAGAAGTTAGTGTAGCTAATACAGTGACCTCATAATGAAGGTCACCTTGGTACAGACTGAAATTATTTCTGTAGCAGTAACGTGTAGAAGTTAGTACTGTTCATTAAGGTCACCATGGTACAGTCCCAAATTATTTCAGTACCAGTAAAATGTAGAAGTTAGTCCTGCTAATACAGTCATCTCACAATTACGGTCACCCAAATACAGTATCAAATGATTTCTGTACATGTAAAGTGTAGAATTTTGTCCAGGTAATACAGTTACCTCACAATTAAGGTCACCTTGGTAGTCTGAAATTATTTTTGCCCTAGTAAGTTGTAGAAGTTAGTCCTGCTAATACAATCACCTCATATTTAAGGTCACACTGGGAGAGTCCAAAATTATTTATTTACCAGGAAAGTGTAGAAATTAATTCTGCTAATACAGTCACTTGACTACTAAGGTCATCCTAGGACACAACCAAATTATTTATGTACCAGTAAAGTGTATACCATTAAAATGTAGAAGTTAGTCCTGCTAATACAGTCACCTCATAATTAAGGTCACCTTGGTACAGTCCCTTATTATTTATGTACCAGTAGTGTAGAAATAGATCCTGATAATACATTCACCTGACCATTACCAAGACAGTACAAAATGATTTCTGCACAAGTAAAATATGAATATTAGTCCTGCTAATACAGTCACCTCACAATTAAAATCACCCTTGAACATTCCAAAATGTTTCTATAACAATAAAGCATAGAAGTTAGTCCTGCTAATTAAGGTCACACTAGGATAGTACCAAATGATTTCTGTACCAGAAAAGTGCAGAAGTTAGTCCCGTTAATTCAGTCACCTCACAATTAAGGTCACCTTCGTACAGTCCCTCATTATTTCTGTACCTTTAAAGTGTATAAGATAGTCGTTCTAATAGTCACCTCACAATTAAGTCGTTCTAATAGTCACCTCACAATCACAAATAACTTGTGCAGAAATCATTTTGTACTGTCATGGTAATGGTCAGGTGATTGTAATTCAGTCACCTCACAATTAAGGTCACCTTCGTACAGTCCCTCATTATTTCTGTACCTGTAAAGTGTATAAGATAGTCGTTCTAATAGTCACCTCACAATTAAGGTTACCAATGCACAGTCTGAAATTACTTCTGTACCAGTAAAGTGTAGAAATTAGGCTTGCTAATACAGTCACCTGACTATCTGGTACACTCCGAAATTATTTCTGTAACAACAAAATGTAGAAATTAGCCATACTAATACAGTCACCTCACAGTTGAGGTCACCTTTGTACTGTCCCACCTTATTTTTGTAACAGTAGAGTGTAGGAAGTTAGTTCTGCTGATACAGTCACCTCACAAATCAGGTCACTTTGGTACAATCCCACATTATTTCTGTACCAGTAAAGTGTAGAAATTAGTCCTGCTAATACAGTCACATCACAATTAGGGTCACCCAAAGACAGAAACAAATGATTTCTGTACATGTAAAGTGTAGAATTTAGTCTTGGTAATACATTTACCTCACAATTAAGGTCACCATGGTACAGTGACACATTATTTCTGTAATAATAAAGTGTAGAATTTACCCCTTGTAAAACAGTCACCTCACAATTAAGGTCACCCTAAGAGAGTAAAGTAAAGTGTAGAAATTAATCCTGCTAATACAGTCACTTGACTATTAAGGTCAACATGGTACAGTCCCAAATTATTTCTGTACCAGTAAAATGTAGAAGTTAGTCCTGCTAATACAGTGACCTCACAATTAAGTTCACCCAAAGACAGTACCAAATGATTTATGTACAAGAAAAGTGTACATGTTAGTCCTGCTAATACAGTCACCTCACAATAAAGTTCATCCTAGGACTGTACCAAATGATTTCTGTACCAGTAAAGTGTGGAAGTTAGTCTTGCTAATATAGTCACCTCACAATTAAAGTCACCCTGGAACAGTCCCAAAATATGTCTGTACCACTAAAGCATAGAAGTTAGACCTGTTAACTAAGGTCACCCTGGGACAGTCTCAAATGATTTCTGTACCAATAAAGTGTATACCATTAAAATGTAGAAGTTAGTCCTGCTAATACAGTCACCTCATAATTAAGGTCACCTTGGTACAGTCCCTTATTATTTCTGTACCAGTAAAGTGTAGAAATAGATCCTGCTAATACATTCACCTGACCATTACCAAGACAGTACAAAATGATTTCTGCACAAGTAAAATGTGGATGTTAGTCCTGCTAATATAGTCACCTCACAATTAAAATCACCCTGGAACATTCCAAAATTGTTCTATAACAATAAAGCATTGAAGTTATTCCTGCTAATTAAGGTCACACTGGGACAGTACCAAATGATTTCTGTGCAGTAAAGTGCAGAAGTTAGTCTCGTTAATTCAGTCACCTCACAATTAAGGTCACCTCCATACAGTCCCTCATTATTTTCTGTACCAGTAAAGTGTATAAGATAGTCATTCTAATAGTCACCTAACAATTAAGGTCACCAATGCACAGTCTGAAATTACTTCTGTACCAATAAAGTGTAGAAATTAGTCCTGCTAATACAGTCACATCACAATTAAGGTCACCCAAAGACAGAAACAAATGATTTCTGTACATGTAAAGTGTAGAATTTAGTCTTGGTAATACATTTACCTCACAATTAAGGTCACCATGGTACAGTGACACATTATTTCTGTAATAATAAAGTGTAGAATTTACCCCTTGTAAAACAGTCACCTCACAATTAAGGTCACCCTAAGAGAGTAAAGTAAAGTGTAGAAATTAATCCTGCTAATACAGTCACTTGACTATTAAGGTCAACATGGTACAGTCCCAAATTATTTCTGTACCAGTAAAATGTAGAAGTTAGTCCTGCTAATACAGTGACCTCACAATTAAGTTCACCCAAAGACAGTACCAAATGATTTATGTACAAGAAAAGTGTAGATGTTAATCCTGCTAATACAGTCACCTCACAATTAAGGTCATCCTAGGACTGTACCAAATGATTTCTGTACCAGTAAAGTGTGGAAGTTAGTCTTGCTAATATAGTCACCTCACAATTAAAGTCACCCTGGAACAGTCCCAAAATATGTCTGTACCACTAAAGCATAGAAGTTAGACCTGTTAACTAAGGTCACCCTGGGACAGTCTCAAATGATTTCTGTACCAATAAAGTGTATACCATTAAAATGTAGAAGTTAGTCCTGCTAATACAGTCACCTCATAATTAAGGTCACCTTGGTACAGTCCCTTATTATTTCTGTACCAGTAAAGTGTAGAAATAGATCCTGATAATACATTCAGCTGATCATTACCAAGACAGTACAAAATGATTTCTGCACAAGTAAAATGTGGATGTTAGTACTGCTAATATAGTCACCTCACAATTAAAATCACCCTGGAACATTCCAAAATTGTTCTATAACAATAAAGCATTGAAGTTATTCCTGCTAATTAAGGTCACACTGGGACAGTACCAAATGATTTCTGTGCAGTAAAGTGCAGAAGTTAGTCTCGTTAATTCAGTCACCTCACAATTAAGGTCACCTCCATACAGTCCCTCATTATTTTCTGTACCAGTAAAGTGTATAAGATAGTCATTCTAATAGTCACCTAACAATTAAGGTCACCAATGCACAGTCTGAAATTACTTCTGTACCAATAAAGTGTAGAAATTAGTCCTGCTAATACAGTCACATCACAATTAAGGTCACCCAAAGACAGAAACAAATGATTTCTGTACATGTAATGTGTAGAATTTAGTCTTGGTAATACAGTTACCTCACAATTAAGGTCACCATGGTACAGTGACACATTATTTCTGTAATAATAAAGTGTAGAATTTACCCTTTGTAAAACAGACACCTCACAATTAAGGTCACCCTAAGAGAGTACCAAATTATTTCTGCACCAGGAAGGTGAGGAAGTTATTCCTGATGATACAGTCACCTCACAAATAAAGACACCTTGGTACAATCCTACATTATTTTTGTACCAGTAAAGTGTAGAAGTTAGTCCTGCTAATACACTCACCTCATAATTAAGGTCACCTTCGTACAGACCTACATTATTTTTGTACCAGTAGAGTGTAGGAAGTTAGTTCTGCTGATACAGTCACCTCACAAATCAGGTCACTTTGATACAATCCCACATTATTTCTGTACCAGTAAAGTGTAGAAGTTAGTCCTGCTAATACAGTCACATCACAATTAAGGTCACCCAAAGACAGAAACAAATGATTTCTGTACATGTAAAGTGTATAATTTAGTCTTGGTAATACAGTTACCTCACAATTAAGGTCACCATGGTACAGTGACACATTATTTCTGTAATAATAAAGTGTAGAATTTACCCCTTGTAAAACAGTCACCTCACAATTAAGGTCACCCTAAGAGAGTACCAAATTATTTCTGCACCAGGAAGGTGAGGAAGTTATTCCTGATGTTACAGTCACCTCACAAATATAGACACCTTGGTACAATCCTACATTATTTTTGTACCAGTAAAGTGTAGAAGTTAGTCCTGCTAATACAGTCACCTCATAATTAAGGTCACCCTGGGAGATTCCCAAATTATTTATGTACAAATAAAGTGTAGAAATTAATCCTGCTAATACAGTCACTTGACTATTAAGGTCAACATGGTACAGTCCCAAATTATTTCTGTACCAGTAAAATGTAGAAGTTAGTCCTGCTAATACAGTGACCTCACAATTAAGTCCACCCAAAGACAGTCCCAAATGATTTCTGTACAAGAAAAGTGTAGATGTTAGTCCTGCTAATACAGTCACCTCACAATTAAGGTCATCCTAGGACTGTACCAAATGATTTCTGTAACAGTAAAGTGTGGAAGTTAGTCCTGCAAATACAGTCACCTCATATTTAAGGCCACCTTGGTACAGTGCCTTATTATTTCTGTACCAGTAAAGTGTAGAAATAGATCCTGCTAATACATTCACCTGACCATTACCAAGACAGTACAAAATGATTTCTGCACAAGTAAAATGTGGATGTTAGTCCTGCTAATATAGTCACCTCACAATTAAAATCACCCTGGAACATTCCAAAATTGTTCTATAACAATAAAGCATTGAAATTATTCCTGCTAATTAAGGTCACACTGGGACAGTACCAAATGATTTCTGTACCAGTAAAGTGCAGAAGTTAGTCTCGTTAATTCAGTCACCTCACAATTAAGGTCACCTCCATACAGTCCCTCATTATTTCTGTACCAGTAAAGTGTATAAGATAGTCATTCTAATAGTCACCTAACTATTAAGGTCACCAATGCACAGTCTGAAATTACTTCTGTACCAATAAAGTGTAGAAATTAGTCCTGCTAATACAGTCACATCACAATTAAGGTCACCCAAAGACAGAAACAAATGATTTCTGTACATGTAATGTGTAGAATTTAGTCTTGGTAATACAGTTACCTCACAATTAAGGTCACCATGGTACAGTGACACATTATTTCTGTAATAATAAAGTGTAGAATTTACCCTTTGTAAAACAGACACCTCACAATTAAGGTCACCCTAAGAGAGTACCAAATTATTTCTGCACCAGGAAGGTGAGGAAGTTATTCCTGATGATACAGTCACCTCACAAATAAAGACACCTTGGTACAATCCTACATTATTTTTGTACCAGTAAAGTGTAGAAGTTAGTCCTGCTAATACACTCACCTCATAATTAAGGTCACCTTCGTACAGACCTACATTATTTTTGTACCAGTAGAGTGTAGGAAGTTAGTTCTGCTGATACAGTCACCTCACAAATCAGGTCACTTTGATACAATCCCACATTATTTCTGTATCAGTAAAGTGTAGAAGTTAGTCCTGCTAATACAGTCACATCACAATTAAGGTCACCCAAAGACAGAAACAAATGATTTCTGTACATGTAAAGTGTATAATTTAGTCTTGGTAATACAGTTACCTCACAATTAAGGTCACCATGGTACAGTGACACATTATTTCTGTAATAATAAAGTGTAGAATTTACCCCTTGTAAAACAGTCACCTCACAATTAAGGTCACCCTAAGAGAGTACCAAATTATTTCTGCACCAGGAAGGTGAGGAAGTTATTCCTGATGTTACAGTCACCTCACAAATATAGACACCTTGGTACAATCCTACATTATTTTTGTACCAGTTAAGTGTAGAAGTTAGTCCTGCTAATACAGTCACCTCATAATTAAGGTCACCCTGGGAGATTCCCAAATTATTTATGTACAAGTAAAGTGTAGAAATTAATCCTGTTAATACAGTCACTTGACTATTAAGGTCAACATGGTACAGTCCCAAATTATTTCTGTACCAGTAAAATGTAGAAGTTAGTCCTGCTAATACAGTGACCTCACAATTAAGTCCACCCAAAGACAGTCCCAAATGATTTCTGTACAAGAAAAGTGTAGATGTTAGTCCTGCTAATACAGTCACCTCACAATTAAGGTCATCCTAGGACTGTACCAAATGATTTCTGTAACAGTAAAGTGTGGAAGTTAGTCCTGCAAATACAGTCACCTCATATTTAAGGCCATCTTGGTACAGTGCCTTATTATTTCTGTACCAGTAAAGTGTAGAAATAGATCCTGCTAATACATTCACCTGACCATTACCAAGACAGTACAAAATGATTTCTGCACAAGTAAAATGTGGATGTTAGTCCTGCTAATATAGTCACCTCACAATTAAAATCACCCTGGAACATTCCAAAATTGTTCTATAACAATAAAGCATTGAAATTATTCCTGCTAATTAAGGTCACACTGGGACAGTACCAAATGATTTCTGTACCAGTAAAGTGCAGAAGTTAGTCTCGTTAATTCAGTCACCTCACAATTAAGGTCACCTCCATACAGTCCCTCATTATTTCTGTACCAGTAAAGTGTATAAGATAGTCATTCTAATAGTCACCTAACTATTAAGGTCACCAATGCACAGTCTGAAATTACTTCTGTACCAATAAAGTGTAGAAATTAGGCCTGCTAATACAGTCACCTGACTATTAAGGACACCCTGGTACAGTCCGAAATTATTTCTGTAACAACAAAATGTAGAAGTTAGCCCTACTAATACAGTCATCTCACAGTTAAGGTCAACTTCGTACTGTCCCACATTATTTTTGTACCAGTAGAGTGTAGGAAGTTAGTTCTGCTGATACAGTCACCTCACAAATCAGGTCACTTTGGTACAATCCCACATTATTTCTGCACCAGTAAAGTGTAGAAGTTAGTCCTTCTAATACAGTCACCTCATAATTAAGGTCACCCTGGGAGAGTCCAACATTATTTATGTAACAGTAAAGTGTAGAAATTAATCCTGCTAATAGTCACTTGACTATTAAGGTCACCATGGTACAGTCCCAAATTATTTCTGTACCAATAAAATGTAGAAGTTAGTCCTGCTAATACAGTCACATCACGATTAAGGTCACCCAAAGACAGAACCAAATGATTTCTGTACATGTAAAGTGTAGAATTTAGTCTTGGTAATACAGTTACCTCACAATTAAGGTCACCATGGTACAGTGACACATTATTTCTGTAATAATAAAGTGTAGAATTTACCCTTTGTAAAACAGACACCTAAGAGAGTACCAAATTTACCCTTTGTAAAACAGACACACTAAGAGAGTACCAAATTATTTCTGCACCAGGAAGGTGAGGAAGTTATTCCTGATGAACAGTCACCTCACAAATAAAGACACCTTGGTACAATCCTACATTATTTTTGTACCAGTAAAGTGTAGAAGTTAGTCCTGCTAATACATTCACCTCATAATTAAGGTCACCTTCGTACAGACCTACATTATTTTTGTACCAGTAGAGTGTAGGAAGTTAGTTCTGCTGATACAGTCACCTCACAAATCAGGTCACTTTTGTACAATCCCACATTATTTCTGTAGCAGTAAAGTGTAGAAGTTAGTCCTGCTAATAAGGTCACCTCACAATTAAGGTCACCTTGGTAGTCTGACATTATTTCTACACCAGTAAAATGTAGAAGGATACTGCTGCTAATAGAGTCACCTCATAATTAAGGTCACCGTGGGAGTGTCCCAAATTATTTATGTAACAGTAAAGAGTAGAAAGATAGTCCTGCTAATAAAGTCACCTCACAATTATGGTCACCTTAAAACAGTCCCTCATTATTTCTGTACCAGTAAAGTGTAGAAATTAGCACTACTAAAACAGTCACCTGACTATTAAGGACACCCTGGTACAATCCCAAATTATTTATGTACAGGTAAAATGTAGAAATTAGTCCTACTAATACAGACACCTTACAAATAAGGTCACCCTAGGAGATTACCAAATTATTTTTGCAAAAGTAAGGTGTAGAAGTTAGTCCTGCTAATACAATCACCTAAAAATTAAGGTCACCTTGCTACAATCACTCATTATTTCTTTACAAGTAAAGTGTAGAAGTTAGTGCTGCTAATACAGTCACCTCACAATTAAATTCACCCTAGGACAGAACTAAATGATTTGTGTACCAGTAAAGTGTATACCATTAAAATGTAGAAGTTAGTCCTGCTAATACAGTCACCTCATAATTAAGGTCACCTTGGTACAGTCCCTTATTATTTTTGTACCTGTAAAGTGTAGAAATAGGTCCTGCTAATACATTCACCTGACCATTACAAAGACAGTACAAAATGATTTCTGCAGAAGTAAAATGTGGATGTTAGTCCTCTAATATAGTCACCTCACAATTAAAATCACCCTGGAATTCCTAAATTTTTGTATAACAATAAAGCATAGAAGTTAGTCCTGTTAACTAAGGTCACCCTGGGACAGTCCCAAATGATTTCTGTACCAATAAAGTGAAGAAGTTAGTCTAGCTAATACAGTGACCTCACAATGAAGGTCACCTTGGTAGTCTTAAATTATTTCTGTAGCAGTAACGTGTAGAAGTTAGTCCTACTAATAAGGTCACCTCACAATTAAGGTAACCTGGGTAGTCTGAAATTATCTCTACACCTGTAAAATGTAGAATAGAGTCACCTCATAATTAAGGTCACCCTGGGAGTGTCCCAAATGATTTATATAACAGTAAAGTGTAGAAAGTTAGTCCTGCTAATATAGTCACCTCACAGTTAAGGTCAACTTGGTACATTCCCTCATTATTTCTGTACCAGTAAAGTGTAGAAATGAGTACTACTAAAACAGTCACCTGACTATTAAGGACACCCTGGTACAATCCGAAATTATTTCTGTACAGGTAAAATGTAGATATTAGTCCTACTAATACAGTCACCTCACAATTAAGGTCACCTTAGGAGAGTACCAAATTATATTTTTGCACCATAATGTGTAGAAGTTATTCCTGCTAATACAATCACCTAACAATTAAAGTCACCTTGGTACAATCACTCATTATTTCTGTAGAAGTAAAGTGTAGAAGTTAGTGCTGCTATTTCAGTCACCTCACAATTAAGTTCACCCTAGGACAGAACCAAATGATTTCTGTACCAGTAAAGTGTATACCATTAAAATGTAGAAGTTAGTCCTGCTAATACAGTCAACTCATAATTATGGTCACCTTGGTACAGTCCCTTATTATTTTTGTACCAGTAAAGTGTAGAAATAGGTCCTGCTAATACATTCACCTGACCAGTACCAAGACGGTACAAAATGATTTCTGCACAAGTAAAATGTTGATGTTAGTACTCTAATATAGTCACCTCACAATTAAAATCACCCTGGAACATTCCAACATTTTTGTATAACAATAAAGCATAGAAGTTAGTCCTCCTAATTAAGGTCACACTGGGACAGTGCCAAATGATTTATGTACCAGTAAAGTGTAAAAATAGGTCCTGCTAATACATTCACCTGACCATTACCAAGACAGTACAAAATGATTTCTGCACAAGTAATTTGTGGTTGTTAGTCCTCTAATATAGTCACCTCACAAATAAAATCACCCTGGAACATTCCAAAAATTTTGTATAACAATAAAGCGTAGATAAATAAAGTGTAGAAATTAGGCCTGCTAATACAGTCATCTGAATATTAAGGACACCCCGGTACAGTCCGAAATTATTTCTGTAACAATAAAATGCAGAAGTTAGTCCTACTAATACAGTCATCTAACAATTAAGGTCACCTTGGTACAGTGACACATTATTTCTGTAATAATGATGTGTAGAATTTACTCCTTGTAAACCAGTCACCTCACAATTAAGGTCACCCTAAGAGAGTACCAAATTATTTCTGCACCAAAAAGGTGAGGAAGTTATTCCTGATAATACAGTCACCTCACAAATAAAGACACCTTGGTACAATCCTACATTATTTCTGTACTAGTAGAGTGTAGGAAATTAGTTCTGCTGATACAGTCACCTCACAAATCAGGTCACTTTGGTACAATCCCACATTATTTTTGTTCCACTAAAGTGTAGAAGTTAGTCCTGCTAATACAGTCACATCACAATTAAGGTCACCCAAAGACAGAAACAAATGATTTCTGTACATGTAATTTGTAGAATTTAGTCTTGGTAACACAGTTACCTCACAATTAAGGTCACCATGGTACAGTGACACATTATTTCTGTAATAATAAAGTGTAGAATTTACCCCTTGTAAAACTGTCACCTGACAATTAAGGTCACCCTAAGAGAATACCAAATTATTTCTGCACCAGGAAGGTGAGAAAGTTATTCCTGATAATACGGTCACCTCACAAATAAAGACACCTTGGTACAATCCTACATTATTTCTGTACCAGTAAAATGTAGAAGTTAGTCCTGCTAATACAGTTACCTCACAATTAAATTCACCCAAAGACAGTACCAAATGATTTCTGTACAAGAAAAGTGTAGATGTTAGTCCTGCTAATACAGTCACCTCACAATGAAGGTCATCCTAGGACTGTACCAAATGATTTCTGTACCAGTAAAGTGTGGAAGTTAGTCCTGCTAATATAGTCACCTCACAATTAAAGTCACCCTGGAACATTCCAACATTTTTGTATAACAATAAAGCATAGAAGTTAGTCCTCCTAATTAAGGTCACACTGGGACAGTGCCAAATGATTTATGTACCAGTAAAGTGTAAAAATAGGTCCTGCTAATACATTCACCTGACCATTACCAAGACAGTACAAAATGATTTCTGCACAAGTAATTTGTGGTTGTTAGTCCTCTAATATAGTCACCTCACAAATAAAATCACCCTGGAACATTCCAAAATTTTTGTATAACAATAAAGCGTAGATAAATAAAGTGTAGAAATTAGGCCTGCTAATACAGTCATCTGAATATTAAGGACACCCCGGTACAGTCCGAAATTATTTCTGTAACAATAAAATGCAGAAGTTAGTCCTACTAATACAGTCATCTAACAATTAAGGTCACCTTGGTACAGTGACACATTATTTCTGTAATAATGATGTGTAGAATTTACTCCTTGTAAACCAGTCACCTCACAATTAAGGTCACCCTAAGAGAGTACCAAATTATTTCTGCACCAGGAAGGTGAGGAAGTTATTCCTGATAATACAGTCACCTCACAAATAAAGACACCTTGGTACAATCCTACATTATTTCTGTACTAGTAGAGTGTAGGAAATTAGTTCTGCTGATACAGTCACCTCACAAATCAGGTCACTTTGGTACAATCCCACATTATTTTTGTTCCACTAAAGTGTAGAAGTTAGTCCTGCTAATACAGTCACATCACAATTAAGGTCACCCAAAGACAGAAACAAATGATTTCTGTACATGTAATTTGTAGAATTTAGTCTTGGTAACACAGTTACCTCACATTTAAGGTCACCATGGTACAGTGACACATTATTTCTGTAATAATAAAGTGTAGAATTTACCCCTTGTAAAACTGTCACCTGACAATTAAGGTCACCCTAAGAGAATACCAAATTATTTCTGCACCAGGAAGGTGAGAAAGTTATTCCTGATAATACGGTCACCTCACAAATAAAGACACCTTGGTACAATCCTACATTATTTCTGTACCAGTAAAATGTAGAAGTTAGTCCTGCTAATACAGTTACCTCACAATTAAATTCACCCAAAGACAGTACCAAATAATTTCTGTACAAGAAAAGTGTAGATGTTAGTCCTGCTAATACAGTCACCTCACAATTAAGGTCATCCTAGGACTGTACCAAATGATTTCTGTACCAGTAAAGTGTGGAAGTTAGTCCTGCTAATATAGTCACCTCACAATTAAAGTCACCCTGGAACAGTCCCAAAATATGTCTGTACCACTAAAGCATAGAAGTTAGACCTGTTAACTTAGGTCACCCTGGGACAGTCCCAAATGATTTCTGTACCAATAAAGTGAAGAAGTTATTCTAGCTAATACAGTGACCTCACAATAAAGGTCACCTTGCTACAGTCTGAAATTATTTCTCTAGCAGTAACGTGTAGAAGTTAGTCCTGCTAATAAGGTCACCTCACAATTATGGTCACCTTGGTAGTCTTAAATTATTTCTACACCAGTAAAATGTAGAAGTATACTGCTGCTAATAGAGTCACCTCATGATTAAGGTCACCCTGGGAGTGTCCCAAATTATTTATTTAACAGTAAAGTGTAGAAAGTTAGTCCTGCTAATATAGTCACCTCACAATTAAGGTCACCTTGAAACAGTCCCTCATTATTTCTGTACCAGTAAAGTGTAGAAATTAGTACTATCAAAACAGTCACCAGACTATTAAAGACACCCTGGTAAAGTCCGAAATTATTTCTGTACAGGTAAAATGTAGAAATTAATCCTACTATTACACAAATAAAGTCACCCTAGGAGAGTACCAAATTATTTATGCAAGCACCAACACAAGTCATGAATAGTGATGAAAGAAGGCCAAATGAATGACGTTTATTAAGAGATTAAGTTAGAGAGATAAATGTGGGCTCTACATCCCAAGGCCAGGCCTGTGACTGAGCCCATACTAGTCTCCTGTCCCTCAGGTTGACAGAGCCCACATTTCGGCATATACAACATTCGCAGTATTGTTATAGATATATACAACATCATTACTACTGTAATCACAGTAGACCTTAGGCACCGTACCGTACTAACCAAGCACACCATTCATTCACCTAACTATAATCCCAATTACCTGCTGAAGAGTTACATTGTATCAAGATTTAGCCTAAACCTATAACTGGGGCCATTACGCCCCACTTACTAAAATCACCGGTGGAAGAGAAGCGAGCTGTCTCGGCGTTAAAACCCCGTGAACACATTGTCCACCTGCACTAAGAAAACGGGGAAAGCTTTGAGATTTGCTATCAACCCCTCTTCCACCAATGATGTACATGGTCTGTCGCTAACGCTATCAAAAATTTGGGAGGGATGGGAGGGCCAAAATTTGTTGAAGCGACCACTCCGTCTGCTTTCACAAAACGAAGTGACCAAGAGCTCGTTGTAATCTGTGACTGCGCGCCACTACCGCGCGGTGATTGGCTCCTTGCGCCAGAGACAACGAGGTAATTAGCATAATAATTAGCATCAGACATTAGGCCAATCATCACTTGTCCTGCGTTGTTGCCAGCACAAAAACCCATATGCAGCACGGTGCCGTGGCCGCATATTCTCATTTATGCAAGCACCAACACAAGTCATGAATAGTGATGAAAGAAGGCCAAATGAATGACGTTTATTAAGAGATTAAGTTAGAGAGATAAATGTGGGCTCTACATCCCAAGGCCAGGCCTGTGACTGAGCCCATACTAGTCTCCTGTCCCTCAGGTTGACAGAGCCCACATTTCGGCATATACAACATTCGCAGTATTGTTATAGATATATACAACATCATTACTACTGTAATCACAGTAGACCTTAGGCACCGTACCATACTAACCAAGCACACCATTCATTCACCTAACTATAATCCCAACTACCTGCTGAAGAGTTACATTGTATCAAGATTTAGCCTAAACCTATAAGTGGGGCCATTACGCCACCGGTCACCAAAACATGTGACCACCCCACTACAATATAACCTGTCATGTGGAAAAAGCATGCAAAACGACCTCAAGCAATCCTGATATATTTCTTAAAGGCATCTGATGTCCATCTGCCCGCCGCCCTGATCTGTGCATCAGACTCACCTCGTAATGCTGCCGCAGTGGCCGCCCCAATGCGAAAACTGTGTCCCTTAAACGCACTAGTGTGATAGCCACAGAATACCAGTAACTGTTTCAGCGACACATCAAATTCTCTACGTAGCATTGGGGAGCCATCTGGGTATGCAAACAGCAAGGCGTGTCCGGGACCTCTAGCCTGTCTAAACTCCTGAAGGAAAGAAGCCAGGTAGATACCTGTCCCCGGAATGCATTCGCCTTTAACCTGGAGAGATTGGGGACCCTGAAGAGCACTGTGTTTAAAACGCCGGAAAGAAATTGTAACTAAGTCACCAGATAGCAAAACATCACCCACACGCAAACAACCTTGTACCATACTCCGTGACCGAGGCACCATTTCTCCTATGCGCAAGTACGCCTTGAAAGCAAGGACCATCATGGCACGGAGCATGAGGCACTTGTATCGGGATGAGAACACCGTGGGTAATGCCTGCACCAGGCGTGCAAGCACAGGCAGAGTGATAGGCAGACGGACATCAGGAACAGCTCCGATACTTCTAACACCAGCTAACACTTTAGAGACTGCAAAGCAATGTGACGGGTCAGCAAAACCCTTACTTTTATGGAAGTATGCCACAGCCGAGACTGTGGACACAATGGATGCCGGAGCGGATCCATCAGCATGCAGGTGAGCAATGAACAACAACATCATGGGTACAGAAACAGGCAACATAGTGGGGAGAGATAAAGAATCATGAAACGTTATCAACTTCTTCAATGCCCGCTCATAATGCAGCCGAGACGATGGTGCAAGAGAGGCCTGCATTAATGTGGTTAAAGACTCCCTAAGCCGGCTGGGGACACGCTGTTCGGGATGTCTACCGGGCTGGTGTTCGCCCATGGCGCCAGTTCGTGGAAATCTCCCACCTGTGAACGACATAACTTATCAGCCAAAATGTTAAAACGGCCTGGAATATGACGCAGGCATGCCAGTACCAGGGGACGGATTAAAGCCATAATGTGGGGTTCATGCGATGTCTGGTTGTTAATAATAGGGACAAGGGCTTCGTTATCTGTGAAAAAACATACGCTCTTATTTTCCCAAGCATGTGGGGTATCCACACATGTACAGCTGCTACGATAGGGTATAATTCCAGAACTGCGACATTATGTGAACGCCATGCCACCGGCCAGAGACCACAAAACCATTCTGTCCCATACAGAGCCCCATAACCTATTCCCCCTGCGGCATCAGTGTGCAGCTGAGGTGTAGCAGTTAGTCCTGCTAATACAATTACCTAACAATTAAGGTCACCTTGGTACAATCATTCATTATTTCTGTACAAGTAAAGAATAGAAGTTAGTGCTGCTAGTACAGTGACATCACAATTAAGTTCACCCTAGGACAGAACTAAATGATTTGTGTACCAGAAAAGTGTATACCATTAAAATGTAGAAGTTAGTCCTGATAATACAGTCACCTCATAATTAAGGTCACCTTGGTACAGTCCCTTATTATTTCTGTACCAGTAAAGTGTAGAAATAGGTCCTGCTAATACATTCAGCTGACCATTACAAAGACAGTACAAAATGATTTCTGCACAAGTAAAATGTGGATGTTAGTCCTCTAATATAGAGACCTCACAATTAAAATCACCCTGGAACATTCCAAAAAAATTTTATAACAATAAAGCATAGAAGTTAGTCCTGCTAATTAAGGTCACCCTGGGACAGTCCCAAATGATTTCTGTACCAATAAAGTGAAGAAGTTAGTCCTGCTACTACATTCACCTCACAATTAACGTCACCTTGGTAGTCAGAAATAATTTCTACACCACAAAAATGTAGGATACTCGTGCTAATAGAGTCACCTCATAATTAAGGTCACCCTAGGAGTGTCTCAAATAATTTATGTAACAGTAAAGTGTAGAAAGTTAGTCCTGCTAATATAATCACCTCACAATTAAGGTCACCTTGGTACAGCCCCTCATTATTTCTGTACCAGTAAAGTGTAGAAATTAGTATTACTAAAACAGTCACCTGACTATTAATGACACCCTGGTACAGTCCGAAATTATTTCTGTACAGGTAAAATGTAGAAATTAGTCCTACTAATACAGTCACCTCACAATTAAGGTCACCTTGGTAGTCTGAAATTAGTTCTACAGCAGTAAAATGTGGAAGTTAGTCCTGCTAATACAGTCACCTCACAATTAAGATAACCCTGGGACAGTCCAAAATTATTTCTGTACCAGTATAGTGTGGAAGTTATTCCTGCTAATACAGTCACCTCACAATTAAGGTCACTTATCTGTTGCTGTGTATTTGTTGTTCTACCTTCTGCACCAGTCACTTGGGAATCAAGACAAAGAACCTCTCCTGAAACAGAAATGCATTTTCTATCAATGCCAATCTAATGCACATGCATGGATCATCATATCTGAAAAGTATGTCAAAAAGTCTAAAACGTTTTTTTATAAAAGCGATTTAGTTTTACTTAATTCCTGAGGCTTGATAATAGTTTACTTTTTCCAGTATATTTGTATTATATAGATGCTATCAATGACATATATTCAAATAATATATCAAGTAACGGAGCATGTATCTGTTAAAGATTTCTTACATATGTTCTATCAGTGGCAAATAATAAAAGTGGTTAATGACACATGGTTTCTACATTTTGCAAAAAATGATGAATAGAGTTATTGCCTCACAATTAAGGTCACCCTAGGACAGTATCAAAAGATTTATGTACCAGTAAAATGTAGAAGTTAGTTCAGATAATGCAGTCACTTCACAATTAAAGTCACCCTAGGAGAGTACCAAATTATTTCTGCACCAGTAAGGTGTGGCAGTTAGTCCTGCTAATATAGTCAAATTAAAATTACGGTCATCTTGTAACAGTCCCTCATTATTTCTGTACGAGTAAAGTGTAGAAGTTATTCCTGCTACTACAGTCACCTCACAATTAAGGTCACCCAAAGACAGTACTAAATAATTTGTGTACCAATAAAGTGTAGAAGTTAGTCCTGTTAATACAGTCACCTCACAATTAAAGTCACCTTGGTAGAGGGTGAAATTATTTATGTACCAGTAGAATGTAGATATTAGTCCTACTAATACAGTCACCTGTCTATTAAGGTCATCCTGGTACAGTCCCACATTATTTCTTTACCAGTAAAGTGTAGAAGTTAGTCCTGTCAATATAGTCACCTTACAAATAAGGTCACCTTGGTACAGTCTAACATTATTTCTATACCAGTAAAGTGTAGAAGTTAGTCCTGGTAATGCAGTCACCTCACAATTAAAGTCACCCTAGGAGAGTACCAAATTATTTCTGCACCAGTAAGATATGGCAGTTAGTCCTGCTAATATAGTCACATTACAATTAAGGTCACATTGTAACAGTCCCTCATTATTTCTGTACCAGTAAAGTGTAGAAGTTAGTCCTGCTACTACAGTCACCTCACAATTAAGTTCACACAAAGACAGTACTAAATAATTTGTGTACCAATAAAGAGTAGAAGTTAGTCCTTTAATACAGTCACCTCACAATTAAGGTCACCTTGGTACAGTCCCACATTATTTCTGTAACAGTAAAGTGTAGAAATTGGTCCTGCTAATACAGTCACCTCCCAAGTAAGGTCACCCTAGGAGAGAACAAAATTATTTCTGCACAAGTAAAGTGTAGATGTTATTCCTGCTAATACTTTCACCTCACAATTAAAATCACCCTTGAACATTCCCAATTTTTTCTATAACAATCAAGCATAGAAGTTAGTCCTGCTAATTAAGGTCACCCTAGGAGTTCCAAATTATTTTTGCACCAGTAAAGTGTGGAAGTTATTCCAGCTAATACAGTCACCTCACAATTAAAGTCACCCTGGAACAGTCCCAAAATATGTCTGTACCACTAAAGCATAGGAGTTAGTCTTGTTAATTAATGTCACCCTGGAACAGTCCCAGATTATTTCTGTACGAATAAAGTGAAGAAGTTAGTGTAGCTAATACAGTGACCTCATAATGAAGGTCACCTTGGTACAGACTGAAATTATTTCTGTAGCAGTAACGTGTAGAAGTTAGTACTGTTCATTAAGGTCACCATGGTACAGTCCCAAATTATTTATATAACAGTAAAGAGTAGAAAGATAGTCCTGCTAATAAAGTCACCTCACAATTAAGGTCACCTTAAAACAGTCCCTCATTATTTCTGTACCAGTAAAGTGTAGAAATTAGCACTACTAAAACAGTCACCTGACTATTAAGGACACCCTGGTACAATCCCAAATTATTTATGTACAGGTAAAATGTAGAAATTAGTCCAACTAATACAGACACCTTACAAATAAGGTCACCCTAGGAGATTAACAAATTATTTTTGCAAAAGTAAGGTGTAGAAGTTAGTCCTGCTAATACAATCACCTGAAAATTAAGGTCACCTTGCTACAATCACTCATTATTTCTTTACAAGTAAAGTGTAGAAGTTAGTGCTGCTAATACAGTCACCTCACAATTAAATTCACCCTAGGACAGAACTAAATGATTTGTGTACCAGTAAAGTGTATACCATTAAAATGTAGAAGTTAGTCCTGCTAATACAGTCACCTCATAATTAAGGTCACCTTGGTACAGTCCCTTATTATTTTTGTACCTGTAAAGTGTAGAAATAGGTCCTGCTAATACATTCACCTGACCATTACAAAGACAGTACAAAATGATTTCTGCAGAAGTAAAATGTGGATGTTAGTCCTCTAATATAGTCACCTCACAATTAAAATCACCCTGGAATATTCCTAAATTTGTGTATAACAATAAAGCATAGAAGTTAGTCCTGTTAACTAAGGTCACCCTGGGACAGTCCCACATGATTTCTGTACCAATAAAGTGAAGAAGTTAGTCTAGCTAATACAGTGACCTCACAATGAAGGTCACCTTGGTACAGTCTTAAATTATTTCTGTAGCAGTAACGTGTAGAAGTTAGTTCTACTAATAAGGTCACCTCACAATTAAGGTAACCTGGGTAGTCTGAAATTATCTCTACACCTGTAAAATGTAGAATAGAGTCACCTCATAATTAAGGTCACCCTGGGAGTGTCCCAAATGATTTATATAACAGTAAAGTGTAGAAAGTTAGTCCTGCTAATATAGTCACCTCACAGTTAAGGTCAACTTGGTACATTCCCTCATTATTTCTGTACCAGTAAAGTGTAGAAATGAGTACTACTAAAACAGTCACCTGACTATTAAGGACACCCTGGTACAATCCGAAATTATTTCTGTACAGGTAAAATGTAGATATTAGTCCTACTAATACAGTCACCTCACAATTAAGGTCACCTTAGGAGAGTACCAAATTATATTTTTGCACCATAATGTGTAGAAGTTATTCCTGCTAATACAATCACCTAACAATTAAAGTCACCTTGGTACAATCACTCATTATTTCTGTAGAAGTAAAGTGTAGAAGTTAGTGCTGCTATTTCAGTCACCTCACAATTAAGTTCACCCTAGGACAGAACCAAATTATTTCTGTACCAGTAAAGTGTATACCATTAAAATGTAGAAGTTAGTCCTGCTAATACAGTCAACTCATAATTATGGTCACCTTGGTACAGTCCCTTATTATTTTTGTACCAGTAAAGTGTAGAAATAGGTCCTGCTAATACATTCACCTGACCAGTACCAAGACGGTACAAAATGATTTCTGCACAAGTAAAATGTTGATGTTAGTACTCTAATATAGTCACCTCACAATTAAAATCACCCTGGAACATTCCAACATTTTTGTATAACAATAAAGCATAGAAGTTAGTCCTCCTAATTAAGGTCACACTGGGACAGTGCCAAATGATTTCTGTACCAGTAAAGTGTAGAAATAGGTCCTGCTAATACATTCACCTGACCATTACCAAGACAGTACAAAATGATTTCTGCACAAGTAATTTGTGGTTGTTAGTCCTCTAATATAGTCACCTCACAAATAAAATCACCCTGGAACATTCCAAAATGTTTGTATAACAATAAAGCATACATAAATAAAGTGTAGAAACTAGGCCTGCTAATACAGTCACCTGAATATTAAGGACACCCTGGTACAGTCCGAAATTATTTCTGTAACAATAAAATGCAGAAGTTAGTCCTACTAATACAGTCATCTAACAATTAAGGTCACCTTGGTACAGTGACACATTATTTCTGAAATAATGATGTGTAGAATTTACTCCTTGTAAACCAGTCACCTCACAATTAAGGTCACCCTAAGAGAGTACCAAATTATTTCTGCACCAGGAAGGTGAGGAAGTTATTCCTGATAATACAGTCACCTCACAAATAAAGACACCTTGGTACAATCCTACATTATTTCTGTACCAGTAGAGTGTAGGAAATTAGTTCTGCTGATACAGTCACCTCACAAATCAGGTCACTTTGGTACAATCCCACATTATTTTTGTACCAGTAAAGTGTATAAATTAATCCTGCTAATACAGTCACTTGACTATTAAGGTCACCATGGTACAGTCCCAAATTATTTATGTACCAGTAAAATGTAGAAGTTAGTCCTGTAAAGTGTATAAGATAGTCGTTCTTATAGTCACCTCACAATTAAGGTTACCAATGCACAGTCTGAAATTACTTCTGTACCAGTAAAGTGTAGAAATTAGGCCTGCTAATACAGTCACCTGACTATTAAGGACACCTTGGTACCCTCCAAAATTATTTCTGTAACAACAAAATGTAGAAGTTAGCCATACTAATAAAGTCATCTCACAGTTGAGGTCACCTTCGTACTGTCCCACATTATTTTTGTAACAATAGAGTGTAGGAAGTTAGTTCTGCTGATACAGTCACCTCACAAATCAGGTCACTTTGGTACAATCCCACATTATTTTTGTACCACTAAGGTGTAGAAGTTAGTCCTGCTAATACAATCACCTCATAATTAAGGTCACCCTGGGAGAGTCCCAAATTATTTATGTACCAGTAAAGTGTATAAATTAATCCTGCTAATACAGTCACTTGACTATTAAGGTCACCATGGTACAGTCCCAAATTATTTATGTACCAGTAAAATGTAGAAGTTAGTCCTGCTAATACAGTTACCTCACAATTAAGTTCACCCAAAGACAGTACCAAATGATTTCTGTACAAGAAATGTGTAGATGTTAGTCCTGCTAATACAGTCAACTCACAATTAAGGTCATCCTAGGACTGTACCAAATGATTTCTGTACCAGTAAAGTGTGGAAGTTAGTCCTGCTAATATAGTCACCTCACAATTAAAGTCACCCTGGAACAGTCCCAAAATATGTCTGTACCACTAAAGCATAGAAGCTAGACCTGTTAACTTAGGTCACCCTGGGACAGTCCCAAATGATTTCTGTACCAATAAAGTGAAGAAGTTATTCTAGCTAATACAGTGACCTCACAATAAAGGTCACCTTGCTACAGTCTGAAATTATTTCTCTAGCAGTAACGTGTAGAAGTTAGTCCTGCTAATAAGGTCACCTCACAATTATGGTCACCTTGGTAGTCTTAAATTATTTCTACACCAGTAAAATGTAGAAGTATACTGCTGCTAATAGAGTCACCTCATGATTAAGGTCACCCTGGGAGTGTCCCAAATTATTTATGTAACAGTAAAGTGTAGAAAGTTAGTCCTGCTAATATAGTCACCTCACAATTAAGGTCACCTTGAAACAGTCCCTCATTATTTCTGTACCAGTAAAGTGTAGAAATTAGTACTATAAAAACAGTCACCTGACTATTAAGGACATCCTGGTAAAGTCCGAAATTATTTCTGTACAGGTAAAATGTAGAAATTAATCCTACTATTACACAAATAAAGTCACCCTAGGAGAGTACCAAATTATTTTTGCACCAGTAAGGTGTAGCAGTTAGTCCTGCTAATACAATTACCTAACAATTAAGGTCACCTTGGTACAATCATTCATTATTTCTGTACAAGTAAAGAATAGAAGTTAGTGCTGCTAATACAGTGACATCACAATTAAGTTCACCCTAGGACAGAACTAAATGATTTGTGTACCAGAAAAGTGTATACCATTAAAATGTAGAAGTTAGTCCTGATAATAACAGTCCCTTATTATTTCTGTACCAGTAAAGTGTAGAAATAGGTCCTGCTAATACATTCAGCTGACCATTACAAAGACAGTACAAAATGATTTCTGCACAAGTAAAATGTGGATATTAGTCCTCTAATATAGAGACCTCACAATTAAAATCACCCTGGAACATTCCAAAAAAAATTTATAACAATAAAGCATAGAAGTTAGTCCTGATAATACAGTCACCTCATAATTAAGGTCACCTTGGTACAGTCCCTTATTATTTCTGTACGGGTAAAGTGTAGAAAGAGGTCCTGCTAATACATTCAGCTGACCATTAAAAAGACAGTACAAAATGATTTCTGCACAAGTAAAATGTGGATGTTAGTCCTGCTAATATAGTGACCTCACAATTAAAATCACCCTGGAACAATAAAGCATAGAAGTTAGTCCTGCTAATTAAGGTCACCCTGGGACAGTCCCAAATGATTTCTGTACCAATAAAGTGAAGAAGTTAGTCCTGCTACTACATTCACCTCACAATTAACGTCACCTTGGTAGTCAGAAATAATTTCTACACCACAAAAATGTAGGATACTCGTGCTAATAGAGTCACCTCATAATTAAGGTCACCCTAGGAGTGTCTCAAATAATTTATGTAACAGTAAAGTGTAGAAAGTTAGTCCTGCTAATATAATCACCTCACAATTAAGGTCACCTTGGTACAGCCCCTCATTATTTCTGTACCAGTAAAGTGTAGAAATTAGTATTACTAAAACAGTCACCTGACTATTAATGACACCCTGGTACAGTCCGAAATTATTTCTGTACAGGTAAAATGTAGAAATTAGTCCTACTAATACAGTCACCTCACAATTAAGGTCACCTTGGTAGTCTGAAATTAGTTCTACAGCAGTAAAATGTGGAAGTTAGTCCTGCTAATACAGTCACCTCACAATTAAGATAACCCTGGGACAGTCCAAAATTATTTCTGTACCAGTATAGTGTGGAAGTTATTCCTGCTAATACAGTCACCTCACAATTAAGGTCACTTATCTGTTGCTGTGTATTTGTTGTTCTACCTTCTGCACCAGTCACTTGGGAATCAAGACAAAGAACCTCTCCTGAAACAGAAATGCATTTTCTATCAATGCCAATCTAATGCACATGCATGGATCATCATATCTGAAAAGTATGTCTAAAAAGTCTAAAACGTTTTTTTATAAAAGCGATTTAGTTTTACTTAATTCCTGAGGCTTGATAATAGTTTACTTTTTCCAGTATATTTGTATTATATAGATGCTATCAATGACATATATTCAAATAATATATCAAGTAACGGAGCATGTATCTGTTAAAGATGGCTTACATATGTTCTATCAGTGGCAAATAATAAAAGTGGTTAATGACACATGGTTTCGACATTTTGCAAAAAATGATGAATAGAGTTATTGCCTCACAATTAAGGTCACCCTAGGACAGTATCAAAAGATTTATGTACCAGTAAAATGTAGAAGTTAGTTCAGATAATGCAGTCACCTCACAATTAAAGTCACCCTAGGAGAGTACCAAATTATTTCTGCACCAGTAAGGTGTGGCAGTTAGTCCTGCTAATATAGTCAAATTAAAATTACGGTCATCTTGTAACAGTCCCTCATTATTTCTGTACGAGTAAAGTGTAGAAGTTATTCCTGCTACTACAGTCACCTCACAATTAAGGTCACCCAAAGACAGTACTAAATAATTTGTGTACCAATAAAGTGTAGAAGTTAGTCCTGTTAATACAGTCACCTCACAATTAAAGTCACCTTGGTAGAGGGTGAAATTATTTATGTACCAGTAGAATGTAGATATTAGTCCTACTAATACAGTCACCTGTCTATTAAGGTCATCCTGGTACAGTCCCACATTATTTCTTTACCAGTAAAGTGTAGAAGTTAGTCCTGTCAATATAGTCACCTTACAAATAAGGTCACCTTGGTACAGTCTAACATTATTTCTATACCAGTAAAGTGTAGAAGTTAGTCCTGGTAATGCAGTCACCTCACAATTAAAGTCACCCTAGGAGAGTACCAAATTATTTCTGCACCAGTAAGATATGGCAGTTAGTCCTGCTAATATAGTCACATTACAATTAAGGTCACATTGTAACAGTCCCTCATTATTTCTGTACCAGTAAAGTGTAGAAGTTAGTCCTGCTACTTCAGTCACCTCACAATTAAGTTCACACAAAGACAGTACTAAATAATTTGTGTACCAATAAAGAGTAGAAGTTAGTCCTTTAATACAGTCACCTCACAATTAAGGTCACCTTGGTACAGTCCCACATTATTTCTGTAACAGTAAAGTGTAGAAATTGGTCCTGCTAATACAGTCACCTCCCAAGTAAGGTCACCCTAGGAGAGAACAAAATTATTTCTGCACAAGTAAAGTGTAGATGTTATTCCTGCTAATACTTTCACCTCACAATTAAAATCACCCTTGAACATTCCCAATTTTTTCTATAACAATCAAGCATAGAAGTTAGTCCTGCTAATTAAGGTCACCCTAGGAGTTCCAAATTATTTTTGCACCAGTAAAGTGTGGAAGTTATTCCAGCTAATACAGTCACCTCACAATTAAAGTCACCCTGGAACAGTCCCAAAATATGTCTGTACCACTAAAGCATAGGAGTTAGTCTTGTTAATTAATGTCACCCTGGAACAGTCCCAGATTATTTCTGTACGAATAAAGTGAAGAAGTTAGTGTAGCTAATACAGTGACCTCATAATGAAGGTCACCTTGGTACAGACTGAAATTATTTCTGTAGCAGTAACGTGTAGAAGTTAGTACTGTTCATTAAGGTCACCATGGTACAGTCCCAAATTATTTATATAACAGTAAAGAGTAGAAAGATAGTCCTGCTAATAAAGTCACCTCACAATTAAGGTCACCTTAAAACAGTCCCTCATTATTTCTGTACCAGTAAAGTGTAGAAATTAGCACTACTAAAACAGTCACCTGACTATTAAGGACACCCTGGTACAATCCCAAATTATTTATGTACAGGTAAAATGTAGAAATTAGTCCAACTAATACAGACACCTTACAAATAAGGTCACCCTAGGAGATTAACAAATTATTTTTGCAAAAGTAAGGTGTAGAAGTTAGTCCTGCTAATACAATCACCTGAAAATTAAGGTCACCTTGCTACAATCACTCATTATTTCTTTACAAGTAAAGTGTAGAAGTTAGTGCTGCTAATACAGTCACCTCACAATTAAATTCACCCTAGGACAGAACTAAATGATTTGTGTACCAGTAAAGTGTATACCATTAAAATGTAGAAGTTAGTCCTGCTAATACAGTCACCTCATAATTAAGGTCACCTTGGTACAGTCCCTTATTATTTTTGTACCTGTAAAGTGTAGAAATAGGTCCTGCTAATACATTCACCTGACCATTACAAAGACAGTACAAAATGATTTCTGCAGAAGTAAAATGTGGATGTTAGTCCTCTAATATAGTCACCTCACAATTAAAATCACCCTGGAATATTCCTAAATTTGTGTATAACAATAAAGCATAGAAGTTAGTCCTGTTAACTAAGGTCACCCTGGGACAGTCCCACATGATTTCTGTACCAATAAAGTGAAGAAGTTAGTCTAGCTAATACAGTGACCTCACAATGAAGGTCACCTTGGTACAGTCTTAAATTATTTCTGTAGCAGTAACGTGTAGAAGTTAGTTCTACTAATAAGGTCACCTCACAATTAAGGTAACCTGGGTAGTCTGAAATTATCTCTACACCTGTAAAATGTAGAATAGAGTCACCTCATAATTAAGGTCACCCTGGGAGTGTCCCAAATGATTTATATAACAGTAAAGTGTAGAAAGTTAGTCCTGCTAATATAGTCACCTCACAGTTAAGGTCAACTTGGTACATTCCCTCATTATTTCTGTACCAGTAAAGTGTAGAAATGAGTACTACTAAAACAGTCACCTGACTATTAAGGACACCCTGGTACAATCCGAAATTATTTCTGTACAGGTAAAATGTAGATATTAGTCCTACTAATACAGTCACCTCACAATTAAGGTCACCTTAGGAGAGTACCAAATTATATTTTTGCACCATAATGTGTAGAAGTTATTCCTGCTAATACAATCACCTAACAATTAAAGTCACCTTGGTACAATCACTCATTATTTCTGTAGAAGTAAAGTGTAGAAGTTAGTGCTGCTATTTCAGTCACCTCACAATTAAGTTCACCCTAGGACAGAACCAAATTATTTCTGTACCAGTAAAGTGTATACCATTAAAATGTAGAAGTTAGTCCTGCTAATACAGTCAACTCATAATTATGGTCACCTTGGTACAGTCCCTTATTATTTTTGTACCAGTAAAGTGTAGAAATAGGTCCTGCTAATACATTCACCTGACCAGTACCAAGACGGTACAAAATGATTTCTGCACAAGTAAAATGTTGATGTTAGTACTCTAATATAGTCACCTCACAATTAAAATCACCCTGGAACATTCCAACATTTTTGTATAACAATAAAGCATAGAAGTTAGTCCTCCTAATTAAGGTCACACTGGGACAGTGCCAAATGATTTCTGTACCAGTAAAGTGTAGAAATAGGTCCTGCTAATACATTCACCTGACCATTACCAAGACAGTACAAAATGATTTCTGCACAAGTAATTTGTGGTTGTTAGTCCTCTAATATAGTCACCTCACAAATAAAATCACCCTGGAACATTCCAAAATGTTTGTATAACAATAAAGCATACATAAATAAAGTGTAGAAACTAGGCCTGCTAATACAGTCACCTGAATATTAAGGACACCCTGGTACAGTCCGAAATTATTTCTGTAACAATAAAATGCAGAAGTTAGTCCTACTAATACAGTCATCTAACAATTAAGGTCACCTTGGTACAGTGACACATTATTTCTGAAATAATGATGTGTAGAATTTACTCCTTGTAAACCAGTCACCTCACAATTAAGGTCACCCTAAGAGAGTACCAAATTATTTCTGCACCAGGAAGGTGAGGAAGTTATTCCTGATAATACAGTCACCTCACAAATAAAGACACCTTGGTACAATCCTACATTATTTCTGTACCAGTAGAGTGTAGGAAATTAGTTCTGCTGATACAGTCACCTCACAAATCAGGTCACTTTGGTACAATCCCACATTATTTTTGTACCAGTAAAGTGTATAAATTAATCCTGCTAATACAGTCACTTGACTATTAAGGTCACCATGGTACAGTCCCAAATTATTTATGTACCAGTAAAATGTAGAAGTTAGTCCTGTAAAGTGTATAAGATAGTCGTTCTTATAGTCACCTCACAATTAAGGTTACCAATGCACAGTCTGAAATTACTTCTGTACCAGTAAAGTGTAGAAATTAGGCCTGCTAATACAGTCACCTGACTATTAAGGACACCTTGGTACCCTCCGAAATTATTTCTGTAACAACAAAATGTAGAAGTTAGCCATACTAATAAAGTCATCTCACAGTTGAGGTCACCTTCGTACTGTCCCACATTATTTTTGTAACAATAGAGTGTAGGAAGTTAGTTCTGCTGATACAGTCACCTCACAAATCAGGTCACTTTGGTACAATCCCACATTATTTTTGTACCACTAAGGTGTAGAAGTTAGTCCTGCTAATACAATCACCTCATAATTAAGGTCACCCTGGGAGAGTCCCAAATTATTTATGTACCAGTAAAGTGTATAAATTAATCCTGCTAATACAGTCACTTGACTATTAAGGTCACCATGGTACAGTCCCAAATTATTTATGTACCAGTAAAATGTAGAAGTTAGTCCTGCTAATACAGTTACCTCACAATTAAGTTCACCCAAAGACAGTACCAAATGATTTCTGTACAAGAAATGTGTAGATGTTAGTCCTGCTAATACAGTCAACTCACAATTAAGGTCATCCTAGGACTGTACCAAATGATTTCTGTACCAGTAAAGTGTGGAAGTTAGTCCTGCTAATATAGTCACCTCACAATTAAAGTCACCCTGGAACAGTCCCAAAATATGTCTGTACCACTAAAGCATAGAAGCTAGACCTGTTAACTTAGGTCACCCTGGGACAGTCCCAAATGATTTCTGTACCAATAAAGTGAAGAAGTTATTCTAGCTAATACAGTGACCTCACAATAAAGGTCACCTTGCTACAGTCTGAAATTATTTCTCTAGCAGTAACGTGTAGAAGTTAGTCCTGCTAATAAGGTCACCTCACAATTATGGTCACCTTGGTAGTCTTAAATTATTTCTACACCAGTAAAATGTAGAAGTATACTGCTGCTAATAGAGTCACCTCATGATTAAGGTCACCCTGGGAGTGTCCCAAATTATTTATGTAACAGTAAAGTGTAGAAAGTTAGTCCTGCTAATATAGTCACCTCACAATTAAGGTCACCTTGAAACAGTCCCTCATTATTTCTGTACCAGTAAAGTGTAGAAATTAGTACTATAAAAACAGTCACCTGACTATTAAGGACATCCTGGTAAAGTCCGAAATTATTTCTGTACAGGTAAAATGTAGAAATTAATCCTACTATTACACAAATAAAGTCACCCTAGGAGAGTACCAAATTATTTTTGCACCAGTAAGGTGTAGCAGTTAGTCCTGCTAATACAATTACCTAACAATTAAGGTCACCTTGGTACAATCATTCATTATTTCTGTACAAGTAAAGAATAGAAGTTAGTGCTGCTAATACAGTGACATCACAATTAAGTTCACCCTAGGACAGAACTAAATGATTTGTGTACCAGAAAAGTGTATACCATTAAAATGTAGAAGTTAGTCCTGATAATAACAGTCCCTTATTATTTCTGTACCAGTAAAGTGTAGAAATAGGTCCTGCTAATACATTCAGCTGACCATTACAAAGACAGTACAAAATGATTTCTGCACAAGTAAAATGTGGATATTAGTCCTCTAATATAGAGACCTCACAATTAAAATCACCCTGGAACATTCCAAAAAAAATTTATAACAATAAAGCATAGAAGTTAGTCCTGCTAATTAAGGTCACCCTGGGACAGTCCCAAATGATTTCTGTACCAATAAAGTGAAGAAGTTAGTCCTGCTACTACATTCACCTCACAATTAACGTCACCTTGGTAGTCAGAAATCATTTCTACACCACAAAAATGTAGGATACTCCTGCTAATAGAGTCACCTCATAATTAAGGTCACCCTAGGAGTGTCCCAAATTATTTATGTAACAGTAAAGTGTAGAAAGTTAGTCCTGCTAATATAGTCATCTCACAATTAAGGTCACCTTGAAACAGTCCCTCATTATTTCTGTACCAGTAAAGTGTAGAAATTAATACTATCAAAACAGTCACCAGACTATTAAGGACACCCTGGTACAGTCCGATATTATTTCTGTACATGTAAAATGTAGAAATTAATCCTACTATTACACAAATATAGTCACCCTAGGAGAGTATCAAATTATTTTTGCACCAGTAAGGTGTAGCAGTTAGTCCTGCTAATACAATTACCTAACAATTAAGGTCACCTTGGTACAATCATTCATTATTTCTGTATAAGTAAAGAGTAGAAGTTAGTGCTACTAATACAGTGACCTCACAATTAAGTTCACCCTAGGACAGAACTAAATGATTTGTGTACCAGTAAAGTGTATACCATTAAAATGTAGAAGTTAGTCCTGATAATACAGTCACCTCATAATTAAGGTCACCTTGGTACAGTCCCTTATTATTTCTGTACGGGTAAAGTGTAGAAAGAGGTCCTGCTAATACATTCAGCTGACCATTAAAAAGACAGTACAAAATAATTTGTGTACCAATAAAGTGTAGAAGTTAGTCCTGTTAATACAGTCACCTCACAATTAAGGTCACCTTGGTACAGTCCCACATTATTTCTGTACCAGTAAAGTGTAGAAATTGGTCCTGCTAATACAGTCACCTCCCAAGTAAGGTCACCCTAGGACAGAACAAAATTATTTCTGCACAAGTAAAGTGTGGATGTTATTCCTGCTAATACTGTCACCTCACAATTAAAATCACCCTGGAACATCCCCAATTTTTTTTTATAACAATCAAGCGTAGAAGTTAGTCCTGCTAATTAAGGTCACTCTGGGAGTTCCAAATTATTTTTGCACCAGTAATGTGTGGAAGTTTGTCCAGCTAATATTCACCTCACAATTAAAGTCACCCTGGAACAGTCCCAAAATATGACTGTACCACTAAAGCATAGGAGTTAGTCCTGTTAATTAAGGTCACCCTTGGACAGTCCCAGACGATTTCTGTACGAATAAAGTAAAGAAGTTATTGTAGCTAATACAGTGACCTCATAATGAAGGTCACCTTGGTACAGTCTGAAATTATTTCTGTAGCAGTAACGTGTAGAAGTTAGTACTGTTCATTAAGGTCACCATGGTACAGTCCCAAATTAGTTCTGTACCAGTAAAATGTAGAAGTTAGTCCTGCTAATACAGTCATCTCACAATTACGGTCACCCAAAGACAGTACCAAATGATTTCTGTACATGTAAAGTGTAGAATTTTGTCCTGGTAATACAGTTACCTCACAATTAAGGTCACCTTGGTAGTCTGAAATTATATCTACACCAGTAAAATGTAGAAGGATACTCCTGCTAATAGAATCACCTGATAATTAAAGTCACCTTGGTACAATCACTCATTATTTCTGTACAAGTAAAGTGTAGAAATTAGTGCTGCTAATACAGTCACATCACAATTAAGGTCACCCAAAGACAGAACCAAATGATTTCTGTACATGTAAAGTGTAGAATTTAGTCTTCGTAATACAGTTACCTCACAATTAAGGTCATCATGGTACAGTGACACATTACTTCTGTAATAATAAAATGTAGAATTTACCCCTTGTAAAACAGACATCTCACAATTAAGGTCACCCTAAGAGAATACCAAATTATTTCTGCACCAGGAAGGTGAGGAAGTTATTCCTGATGATACAGTCACCTCACAAATAAAGACACCTTGGTACAATCCTACATTATTTTTGTACCAGTAAAGTGTAGAAGTTAGTCCTGCTAATACATTCACCTCATAATTAACGTCACCTTGGAACAGTCCCACATTATTTCTGTACCAGTAAAGTGTAGAAGTTAGTCCTGTTAATATAGTCACCTTACAAATAAGGTCACCTTGGTACAGTCTAACATTATTTCTATACCAGTAAAGTGTAGAAGTTAGTCCTGCTAATGCAGTCACCTCACAATTAAAGTCACCCTAGGAGAGTACCAAATTATTTCTACACCAGTAAGGTGTGGCAGTTAGTCCTGCTAATATAGTCACATTACAATTAAGGTCACCTTGTAACAGTCCCTCATTATTTCTGTACCAGTAAAGTGAAGAAGTTATTCTAGCTAATACAGTGACCTCACAATGAAGGTCACCTTGCTACGGTCTGAAATTATTTCTGTAGCAGTAACGTGTAGAAGTTAGTCCTGCTAATAAGGTCGCCTCACAATTATGGTCACCTTGGTAGTCTTAAATTATTTCTACACCAGTAAAATGTAGATGGATACTGCTGCTAATAGAGTCACCTCATAATTAAGGTCACGCTGGGAGTGTCCCAAATTATTTTTGCACCAGTAAGGTGTAGTAGTTAGTCCTGCTAATACAATTACCTAACAATTAAGGTCACCCTGGTCTAATCACTCATTATTTCTGTACAAGTAAAGAGTAGAAGTTAGTGCTGCTAATACAGTGACCTCACAATTAAGTTCACCCTAGGACAGAACTAAATGATTTGTGTACATGTAAAGTGTAGAATTTAGTCTTCGTAATACAGTTACCTCACAATTAAGGTCATCATGGTACAGTGACACATTACTTCTGTAATAATAAAATGTAGAATTTACCCCTTGTAAAACAGACATCTCACAATTAAGGTCACCCTAAGAGAATACCAAATTATTTCTGCACCAGGAAGGTGAGGAAGTTATTCCTGATGATACAGTCACCTCACAAATAAAGACACCTTGGTACAATCCTACATTATTTTTGTACCAGTAAAGTGTAGAAGTTAGTCCTGCTAATACATTCACCTCATAATTAACGTCACCTTGGAACAGTCCCACATTATTTCTGTACCAGTAAAGTGTAGAAGTTAGTCCTGTTAATATAGTCACCTTACAAATAAGGTCACCTTGGTACAGTCTAACATTATTTCTATACCAGTAAAGTGTAGAAGTTAGTCCTGCTAATGCAGTCACCTCACAATTAAAGTCACCCTAGGAGAGTACCAAATTATTTCTACACCAGTAAGGTGTGGCAGTTAGTCCTGCTAATATAGTCACATTACAATTAAGGTCACCTTGTAACAGTCCCTCATTATTTCTGTACCAGTAAAGTGAAGAAGTTATTCTAGCTAATACAGTGACCTCACAATGAAGGTCACCTTGCTACGGTCTGAAATTATTTCTGTAGCAGTAACGTGTAGAAGTTAGTCCTGCTAATAAGGTCGCCTCACAATTATGGTCACCTTGGTAGTCTTAAATTATTTCTACACCAGTAAAATGTAGATGGATACTGCTGCTAATAGAGTCACCTCATAATTAAGGTCACGCTGGGAGTGTCCCAAATTATTTTTGCACCAGTAAGGTGTAGTAGTTAGTCCTGCTAATACAATTACCTAACAATTAAGGTCACCCTGGTCTAATCACTCATTATTTCTGTACAAGTAAAGAGTAGAAGTTAGTGCTGCTAATACAGTGACCTCACAATTAAGTTCACCCTAGGACAGAACTAAATGATTTGTGTACCAGTAAAGTGTATACCATTAAAATGTAGAAGTTAGTCCTGCTATTACATTCACCTCATAATTAAGGTCACCTTGGTACAGTCCCTTATTATTTCAGTACAAGTAAAGTGTAGAAATAGGTCGTGTTAATACATTCAGCTGACCATTACCAAGACAGTACAAAATGATTTCTGCACAAGTAAAATGTGGATGTTAGTCCTCTAATATAGTTACCTCACAATTAAAATCACCCTGGAACATTCAAAATTTTTGTATAACAATAAAGCATAGAAGTTAGTCCTGCTAATTAATGTCACCCTGGGACAGTCCCAAATGATTTCTGAACCAATAAAGTGAAGAAGTTAGTCCTGCTAATACATTCACCTCACAATTAACGTCACCTTGGTAGTCTGAAATCATTTCTACACCACAAAAATGTAGGATACTCCTGCTAATAGAGTCACATCTTAATTAAGGTCACCCTAGGAGTGTCCCAAATTATTTATGTAACAGTAAAGTGTAGAAAGTTAGTCCTGCTAATATAATCACCTCACAATTAAGGTCACCTTGGTACAGCCCCTCATTATTTCTGTATCAGTAAAGTGTAGAAATTAGTATTACTAAAACAGTCACCTGACTATTAATGACACCCTGGTACAGTCCGAAATTATTTCTGTACAGGTATAATGTAGAAATTAGTCCTACTAATACAGTCACCTCACAATTAAGGTCTCCATAGGAGAGCACCAAATTATTTTTGCATCAGTAAGGTGTATAAGTTAGTCCTGCTAATAAGGTCACCTTACAAATGAGGTCACCTTGGTAGTCTGAAATTAGTTCTACAGCAGTAAAATGTGGAAGTTAGTCCTGCTAATACAGTCACCTCACAATTAAGGTTACTTATCTGTTGTTGTGTATTTGTTGTTCTACCTTCTGCACCAGTCACTTGGGAATCAAGACAAAGAACGTCGCCTGAAACAGAAAAGCATTTTCTATCAATGCCAATCTAATGCACATGCATGGATCATCATATCTGAAAAGTATGTCCAAAAAGTCTAAAACGTTTTTTATAAAAGCGATTTAGTTTTACTTAATTCCTGAGGCTTGATAATAGTTTACTTTTTCCAGTATATTTGTATTATATAAACGCTATCATTGACATATATTCAAATAATATATCAAGTAACGGAGCATGTATCTTTTAAAGATGGCTTACATATGTTCTATCAGAGGCAAATGATAAAAGTGGTTAATGACACATGGTTTCTACATTTTGCGAAAAATTATGAATAGAGTTATTGCCTCACAATTAAGGTCATCCTAGCACAGTACCAAAAGATTTTTATGCAAGCAACAACACGGAGACAAATATAGATATGAAAAAGGCCAAATGGATGACGTTTGTTTATTATGGGTAACCAGTGTATAAGCCTTTTTGGCACACTGTAATATTTAAATAAAAGAAATGTGGACTCTACAACCCAGTGCCAGGCCTGTGACTGAGCCCATACTAGTCTCCTGAACATCAGGCTGTTAGAGCCCACATTTCAACATATAAAGCAGCAGCGGTATTCCTAGAACAATTGAAAGGAATGACATGTAATCACAGCAGAGCTTGTTATGTGTAGAGTTAATTTTAAAGCCAACATGATTAACTAAGCCAACATGATTAACTAAAAAGTGCCTTTCTGAATACCACGCTATCTGCTGCCAAAAACACTAAATCTAAAATTATACTAATACCAAATGTGGGGGTATTTCGCCCCGATATATACAATTCCATACTATTCCTAAATCGAAAGTGGAAAAAGGCATGCAACATCTCTTGCAATAAAACCCCGTGAACACATCCGGTGCAAACCCTATGCTCACAATCAATTATAAATATGGGGAAAGCATCGAGACCAGCAACCCCTTTCCAATAACGATGCACAAATCATGACTATACATCAAACATTCCTGGACGAAAAGTAGGGAGGCGGGTGGGTCAAATTAGACAAACGTCTGCCCCTTTATGCTTTCGCAAACGGAGTGCGGGATCAGCTTAGGATTCTCCCGAGGGACGTGCGCCAGTGCGCACTGATTGGTTGATTTCATTCTCCCCACGGGAGTAATTAACACGTCCTTGCATAAATTAGCCTCCTCTAATGGGAGGCCTCCGTGTGCTGTTGTCTTGCACAAAGTCCAGTATGCAAATCGGCTGTGCCAGATGTGCACACCATCATTTATGCAAGCAACAAAAGATTTATGTACCAGTAAAATGTAGAAGTTAGTTCAGATAATACAGTCACCTCATAATTACGGTCACCCTGGGAGAGTCCCAAATTATTTATGTAACAATAAAATGTAGAAAGTTAGTACTGCTAATACAGTCACCTCACAATTAAGGTTACTTATCTGTTGCTGTGTGTTTGTTGTTCTACCTTCTGCACCAGTCACTTGGGAATCAAGACAAAGAACGTCGCCTGAAACAGAAAAGCATTTTCTATCAATGCCAATCTAATGCACATGCATGGATCATCATATCTGAAAAGTATGTCCAAAAAGTCTAAAACGTTTTTTATAAAAGCGATTTAGTTTTACTTAATTCCTGAGGCTTGATAATAGTTTACTTTTTCCAGTATATTTGTATTATATAAACGCTATCATTGACATATATTCAAATAATATATCAAGTAACGGAGCATGTATCTTTTAAAGATGGCTTACATATGTTCTATCAGAGGCAAATGATAAAAGTGGTTAATGACACATGGTTTCTACATTTTGCGAAAAATTATGAATAGAGTTATTGCCTCACAATTAAGGTCATCCTAGCACAGTACCAAAAGATTTTTATGCAAGCAACAACACGGAGACAAATATAGATATGAAAAAGGCCAAATGGATGACGTTTGTTTATTATGGGTAACCAGTGTATAAGCCTTTTTGGCACACTGTAATATTTAAATAAAAGAAATGTGGACTCTACAACCCAATGCCAGGCCTGTGACTGAGCCCATACTAGTCTCCTGAACATCAGGCTGTTAGAGCCCACATTTCAACATATAAAGCAGCAGCGGTATTCCTAGAACAATTGAAAGGAATGACATGTAATCACAGCAGAGCTTGTTATGTGTAGAGTTAATTTTAAAGCCAACATGATTAACTAAGCCAACATGATTAACTAAAAAGTGCCTTTCTGAATACCACGCTATCTGCTGCCAAAAACACTAAATCTAAAATTATACTAATACCAAATGTGGGGGTATTTCGCCCCGATATATACAATTCCATACTATTCCTAAATCGAAAGTGGAAAAAGGCATGCAACATCTCTTGCAATAAAACCCCGTGAACACATCCGGTGCAAACCCTATGCTCACAATCAATTATAAATGTGGGGAAAGCATCGAGACCAGCAACCCCTTTCCAATAACGATGCACAAATCATGACTATACATCAAACATTCCTGGACGAAAAGTAGGGAGGCGGGTGGGTCAAATTAGACAAACGTCTGCCCCTTTATGCTTTCGCAAACGGAGTGCGGGATCAGCTTAGGATTCTCCCGAGGGACGTGCGCCAGTGCGCACTGATTGGTTGATTTCATTCTCCCCACGGGAGTAATTAACACGTCCTTGCATAAATTAGCCTCCTCTAATGGGAGGCCTCCGTGTGCTGTTGTCTTGCACAAAGTCCAGTATGCAAATCGGCTGTGCCAGATGTGCACACCATCATTTATGCAAGCAACAAAAGATTTATGTACCAGTAAAATGTAGAAGTTAGTTCAGATAATACAGTCACCTCATAATTACGGTCACCCTGGGAGAGTCCCAAATTATTTATGTAACAATAAAATGTAGAAAGTTAGTACTGCTAATACAGTCACCTCACAATTAAGGTTACTTATCTGTTGCTGTGTATTTGTTGGTCAACCTTCTGCACCAGTCACTCGGGAATCAAGTCCACGAACCTCTCCTGACACAGAAATGCATTTTCTACCAATGTCCATCTAATGCACATGTATGGATCATCAGAACTAAAAAGTATGTCCAAAAAGTCTATTGCATTTATTATAAAGGCGATTTAGTTTTATTTAATTCATGAAGCTTTATAATAAGTTATTTTTTCCAGTATACCTGTATTATATAGATGATATCAATGACAGAAATTCAAATAATATATGGAGTAACAGAGCATGTAACTTTTAAAGATGGCTTACATATGTTCTGTCAGTGCCAAATGGTACAACTGGGTAATGACAGATGGTTTCTACATTTTGTGGAAAATGATGTTTAGAGCTATTGCCTCAGAACTAAAGGTCACCCATGGACAGTACCAAATGATGAAGTTAGTCCTACTAATACAGTCACCTCACAATTAAGGTCACCGTGGTACAGTCTGAAATTATTTCTGTATTAGGAAAGTGTGGAAGTTAGTCCTGCTAATAGAGTCAACTGTCTATTAAGGTCAACCTGGTACAGTCACAAATTACTTATGTACCAGTAAAATATAGAAGTTAGTCCTGCTAATACAATCACCTCACAGTTAAGGTCACCTTGGAACAGTCCCACATTATTTCTGTACCAGTAAAGTGTAGAAGTTAGTCCTGCTAATATAGTCACATTATAATTAAGGTCACCTTGTAACAGTCCCTCATTATTTCTGTACCAGTAAAGTGTAGAAGTTATTACTGCTACTACAGTCACCTCACAATTAAGGTCACCCAAAGACAGTACTAAATAATTTGTGTACCATTAAAGTGTAGAAGTTAGTCCTGTTAATACAGTCACCTCACAATTAAGGTCACCTTGTTACAGTCCCACATTATTTCTGTACCAGTAAAGTGTAGAAATTGGCCCTGCTAATACATTCACCTCCCAAGTAAGGTCACCCTAGGACAGAACTAAATTATTTCTGCTCAAGTAAAGTGTGGATGTTATTCCTGATAATACTGTCACCTCACAATTAAAATCACCCTGGAACATTCCCAATTTTTTGTATAACAATCAAGTGTAGAAGTTAATCCTGCTAACTAAAGTCACCCTGGGAGTTCCAAATTATTTTGGCACCAGCAAAGTGTGGAAGTTAGTCCAGCTAATACAGTCACCTCACATTTAAAGTCACCCTGGAACAGTCCCAAAATATGTCTGTATCACTAAAGCATAGGAGTTAGTCCTGTTAATTAAGGTCACCCTGGGACAGTCCCAGATGATTTCTGTACGAATAAAGTAAAGAAGTTAGTCTAGCGAATACAGTGACCTCACAATGAAGGTCACCTTAGTACAGTCTGTAATTATTTCTGTAGCAGTAACGTGTAGAAGTTAGTCCTGCTAATACAGTCATCTCACAATAACGGTCACCCAAAGACAGTACCAAATTATTTCTATACATGTAAAGTGTAGAATTTAGTCCTGGTAATACAGTTACCTCACAATTAAGGTCACCTTGGTAGTCTGAAATTATTTCTACACCAGTAAAATGTAGAAGGATATTCCTGCTAATAGAGTCACCTCATAATTAAGGTCACCCTGGGAGTGTCCGAAATTATTTTTGCACCAGTAAGATGTAGAAGTTAGTCCTGCTAATACAATCACCTCATAATTAAGGTCGCACTGGGAGAGACCAAAATTATTGATGTACCAGTAAAGTGTAGAAATTAATTCTGCTAATACAGTCACTTGACTATTAAGGTCACCTTGGTACAATCACTCATTATATCTGTACAAGTAAAGTGTAGAAGTTAGTGCTGCTAATACAGTCACCTCACAATTAAGTTCACCCTAGGACACAACCAAATGATTTCTGTACCAGTAAAGTGTGTACCATTAAAATGTACAATTTAGTCCTGCTAATACAGTCACCTCATAATTAAGGTCACCTTGGTACAGTGCCTTATTATTTATGTACCAGTAAAGTGTAGAAATAGATCCTGATACTACATTCACCAGACCATTACCAAGACAGTACAAAATTATTTCTGCACAAGTAAAATGTGGATGTTAGTCTTGCTAATACAGTCACCTCACAATTAAAATCACCCTGGAACATTTCAAAATTTTTCTATAACAATAAAGCATAGAAGTTAGTTCTGCTAATTAAGGTCACACTGGGACAGTACCAAATGATTTCTGTACCAGTAAAGTGCAGAAGTTAGTCCCGTTAATTCAGTCACCTCACAATTAAGGTCACCTTCGTACAGTCCCTCATTATTTCTGTACAAGTAAAGTGTATCAGATAGTCATTCTAATAGTCACCTCACAATTAAGGTTACCAATGCACAGTCTGAAATTACTTCTGTACCAATAAAGTGTAGAAATTAGGCCTGCTAATACAGTCACATCACAATTAAGGTCACCTTGCTACAGTCTTAAATTATTTCTGTAGCAGTAACGTGTAGATGTTAGTCCTGCTAATAAGGTCACCTCACAATTATGGTCACCTTGGTAGTCTTAAATTATTTCTACACCAGTAAAATGTAGAAGGATACTACTGCTAATAGAGTCACCTCATAATTAAGGTCACCCTGGGTGTGTCCCAAATTATTTATGTAACAGCAAAGTGTAGAAAGTTAGTCCTGCTAATATAGTCACCTCACAATTAAGGTCACCTTGAAACAGTCCCTCATTATTTCTGTACCAGTAAAGTGTAGAAATTAGTACTATCAAAACAGTCACCAGACTATTAAGGACACCCTGGTACAGTCCGAAATTATTTCTGTAGAGGTAAATTGTAGAAATTAGTCCTACTGATACAGTCACCTCACAATTAAGGTCACCCTAGGAAAGTACCAAATTATTTTTGCACCAGTAAGGTGTAGCAGTTAGTCCTGCTAATACAGTTACCTAACAATTAAGGTCACCTTGGTACAATCACTGATTATTTCTGAACCAGTAAAGTGTAGAAGTTAGTTCTGCTAATACAGACACCTTATAATTAAGGTCACCCTGGGAGAGTCCAAAATTATTTATGTAACAGTAAAGTGTAGAAATTAATTCTGCTAATAGTCACTTGACTATTAAGGTCACCATGGTACAGTCCCAAATTATTTCTGTACCAATAAAATGTAGAAGTTAGTCCTGCTAATACAGTCACATCACAATTAAGGTCACCCAAAGACAGAACCAAATGATTTCTGTACATGTAAAGTGTAGAATTTAGTCTTGGTAATACAGTTACCTCACAATTAAGGTCACCATGGTACAGTGACACATTATTTCTGTAATAATAAAGTGTAGAATTTACCTCTTGTAAAACAGTCACCTCACAATTAAGGTCACCCTAAGAGAGTACCAAATAATTTCTGCACCAGGAAGGTGAGGAAGTTATTCCTGATGATACAGTCACCTCACAAATAAAGACACCTTGGTACAATCCTACATTATTTTTGTACCAGTAAAGTGTAGAAGTTAGTCCTGCTAATACATTCACCTCATAATTAAGGTCACCTTCGTACAGACCTACATTATTTTTGTACCAGTAGAGTGTAGGAAGTTAGTTCTGCTGATACAGTCACCTCACAAATCAGGTCACTTTTGTACAATCCCACATTATTTCTGTACCGGTAAAGTGCAGAAGTTAGTCCTGCTAATATAGTCACCTCACAATTAAGGTCACCGTAGGACACTACAAAATTATTTCAGTAGTAAAGTGTAGGAGTTAGTTATGCTAATACAGTCACCTCACAATTAAGGTCACCATAGGACATTACCAAATTATTTCAGTAGTAAAGTGTAGAAGGTAGTTCTGCTAATGCAGTCACCTCACAATTAAGATAACCCTGGGACAGTCCAAAATTATTTCTGTACGAGTATAGTGTGGAAGTTATTCCTGCTAATACAGTCACCTCACAATTAAGGTCACTTATCTGTTGCTGTGTATTTGTTGGTCTACCTTCTGTACCAGTCACTTGGGAATCAAGTCCACGAACCTCTCCTGAAACAGAAATGCATTGTCTATCAATGCCAATCTAATGCACATGCACGGATCATCAGAACTGAAAAGTATGTCCAAAAACTATAAAATGTTTATTATAAATGCGATTTAGTTTTACTTAATTGATGAGGCTTAATAATAGTTTACTTTTTCCAGTATATTTGTATTATATAGATGATATCAATGACAGAAATTCGAATAATATATGGATTAACAGAGCATGTATCTTTTAAAGATGGCTTACATATGTTCTATCAGTGGCAAATGGTAAAACTGGGTAATGACAAATGGTTTCTACATTTTATTAAACATGATGACTAGAGATATTGCCTCACAATTAAGGTCACCCAAGGATAGTACCAAATGATTGATGTACCAGTAGAGTGTAGAAGTTAGTCCTGCTAATACAGTCACCTCACAATTAAGGTCACCTTGGTAGTCCCAAATTATTTCTGTACCACTAAAGTTTAGAAGTTAGTCCTGCTAATACAGTCACCTCACAATTAAGGTCACCTTGGTACAGTCTGAAATTATTTCTGTACCAGTAAAGTGTAGACGGTAGTCCTGGTAATACAGTCACCCCACAATTAAGGTCACCCTAGGACAGTACCAAATTATTTCTGCACCAGTAAGGTGTGGAAGTTAGTCCTGTTAATACTGTCACTTCTCAATTAAGGTCACCTTGGTACAGTTGCTCATTATTTCTGTACCAGTAAAATGTAGAAGTTAGTCGTGCTAATACAGTCACCTAAGAATTAAGGTCACCTTCATACAGTCCCACATTAGTTATGTACCATTAAAGTGTAGAAGATAGTCCTGCTAATACAGTCACCTTACATTATATTCTATCAGTGGCAAATGGTAAAACTAGGTAATGACAGATGGTTTTTACATTTTATGAAAAATGATGACTAGAGATATTGCCTCACAATTAACGTCACCCTGGGACAGTCCCAAATGATATCTGTACCAGGAAAATGAAGAAGGTAGGCCTGCTAAACCTTGGTACAGTCTGAAATTATTTCTGTACCAGTAAAATGTATAAATCAGTCCTGCTAACAAGGTCACCTCACAATTAAGGTCACCTTGGTAGTGTGACGTTATTTCTGCAGTAGTAACGTGTAGAAGTTAGTCTGGCTAATACAGCCACCTTACAATTAAGGTCAACTAGGTACAATCCCCATTATCTCTGTAACAGTAAAATGTTAGTTAGTTCTGCAAATTGTTGTTGAAATTTAAATAAAGATAACATTATTGAGATTGACAGCAGTAAATTTGTTTAAACAATTGTTGGCCAATTGAGGAACAATCATAATTAATTTGAACTATGAATTAAAGAATTGAAAACCCAAAATCTAAAACAACAACTGAAGATGGAGAAAAAGCAAATAATCTTGCTGACTACTTCTCCAGTGCATTCACTACAGAACAGCCAGTGTCTATCACATCCCATCCACACTCAAAGTAAACAATATAATAGGCATGGAAGAGCTAAAAGTAACCGAAAACAATATTATTGTCGTTAAAACAACTTAATCTAAAGAAATCACCAAGTCCTGATGAAACAGGTGCTATATAAATAAAGGAGTTGTTACAGAATATCTGTCAACCATCACAAGGAAATTATTTTGAATTATTGATAAAAACATCTTGATTGGAAAGATGCCAAAACATTAACAATAGGGCATATGCCAGTAGAAAAGGAAATAAGAAATTAACTTGCAATTATCGTTCAATAAGCCTAACATCTCTTAAGTCTGTTAATGCATGGAAAATTACTTGATATCACATTAGGGTGATTCCATGGAAATGTGTCCGTGCATGCTAAATTTGTGATTCATGTGATAGATTTATTTTGTATTTCCTGTACAATTTAGATTTATACTTTTCAGACGTTTTCTAAATCTGTCTTTCATTAACTCATTTGTGGTTTAAATAAGCTGCTTTTTTAATTTACTAAGTGCTATAAGTTAATTCATTAGGGGTATATCCAATGTACATACAACATTAAAAATAATTAACTTTAATGATGTTGGTAATTAATTTAGTGTAATCTCCCATATGACACACACAAGGCTGACATTTTTTAATTTAACAATATTATTTTATCAGTTCATTTTCCATGCAAAAAATATTGTACTTAATATTCAATACATTCAACCAAGAAATAATAATAGAAAAGTAGTCACAAATAAAAAAAATTATTATGTGTAATTGATATTAAAAAACAACCCAAATAATTGCCATACAGGTCATGTGACACACATTATTTGTTATTATGTTTATAGTTGATTAAACAAATTTGAGAAATCATGGACACCAAAGCACCTAATGACTCATTTCAGCAAAAGTGAATGAATTGTTATCACCTATAGCAATAGTGAACTTATATTTGCAATTTGCATTATATTTTAAACTATCAAAATTCACCCATTTATAAAAAGAACAACAAGACACAAGTTTTGCTAGGTGGACTTCAACTGGGCCAGTAGATAACAGTATGGAATGTTCTTTAGATGTCATACTAATATTAATAAAATTGTGCATTTTGATCATCATCCTATTGCATCCGATGATTAGTTCTAGCTTAGGTATTTGCTACTATTTAGAAACTGTAATGTTTGAATAGTGCTAAACTACACACAAGGTCAATTTTATTTGATATGATACAAAATGTTAATGTTGCAGTGTAAACAGTGAAACATTTAATGTAATACTACAATAGCATTTTTTTCATCCCTTAATGTTGCATATTTAACAATATTATTTTATCTGTTAGTTAAAATTTGTATGTCAATTTAAGAAGAGCTTGGTTTTCGAAAACATTGGGTATACAAGTTTAACAATAAAAGTGCATATTTTTTAAGATATTATCCTTACAGTTAAAAATCTTAAGTATTTTAAGTAGCTTAGTTAACTTAGTTAACTAGCTTACCATTTAATAAACACTCAAGATACTGTCATTGTGCTTGCAACAGAATGGTTTCATAAAATATATTTTGCAGAATATTAGTGTTTTATATATAGCATGCTATGGTTAGGATTTAGAAAACAATTATCTAACTATTTAAGTACTTTTGTAACAAAACCATGTGACTAGGATAGATAAATGATAAAGACTGTATTAATTATTAAACCTCTGCACAAAATAGTTATTGTTTAAAAATGTAGCAATACACTGTACAAGCACAAAGGCCATAAAACCTAACTGCAACCCTCTTGAGACCTTCAGCAGAACACTTTCCCTCAAGGATGAACACTTGTCTCAGTGGCAGTTGCATATGTCCCGATTGCATGTATCAGTGGAAAGAACATAGACAAGAATACAAACATGAATAACGAGGCTCATGTCAGTAGTTGAAGAACTTCACAAACCAATTAAAAAAATTCCTTTAATATGTGGGAGGACAAGAATTAGGTTGTGTATCATTCACATTCTAACATGTAAGCTTTAGTGTTAATAATAATGATAAAAAAGGTAACAACTGTTGATGTGTCATATTCCTATTTTGTTTGCAAACACAATAAATGTAAAATCCCATCATGGTAGTAACATTATAAGACTATAAATGTTTCAATATACAATGTATGATAAATACAATCCACTGTGACACCCAAGTTTATCATAATTCGTCTAGTTACCATGTATGAATCTTTTCAGGCTGTCTCAAATATATGGTGGAATCAATTGCATCATCATCGACAACAGGAGTAGATATTGTGCACATGGATTTATAGGATCAGTATCAATTGAAAGCACTGTTGAGTTAATAAACCACATCTGATTATTGTGACAATTAATGATGGGTGAACACATCAAAAGGTAAAATTGAGGCCGAGTGATGAGCATTGCACTACTAATAGACATAAATGGGCCACATATTTATACTGGACAGCTGCACTACCGGGTAGTCTCCTGAATACAGCAGTTGTAAACACAAACTGGTTATTCATAGTTTGCAAACATGTACCATATTTGTTTAACTGTAATAAAGACTTGTTTGCAAATACTCCCTACCCAGTTATTACTTATTGTTGGATTGGTGTATTAAAATTATATTCTATTGTGATTATAATGAAAATGTGTTAGTTAAACAATTATTTTCTCACAGGCATTATTTTTTATTACAATTTGATATTATGGAAACCATAAGACAATACACATGCTTCATCTAAAGTTGTTGATATTTTACAGTAGATTATGAATACACTTGTAATATACTACTGTATGTTATGTTAAAAAAGTAGTACAGATGAAATATAATTATTGATTTTATGTTATTTAATGTGATTCATGTATTACCCACTTGTTCAATGTGATTGTAATAAATTGCACATAATAAGACAATCTGCAGTTCTACAGTAATACTTATCTTGCAGTTAAACAGTAATACGTATATCTTGCATTATATGATTAATTGCGAACCCATAAACTTCTGGAATGTCAATACTATGTCAAACACTACTGCATAGGATGCATACAAATAACAAACAAAGAATCAAATAAAGAAACTAGAACCAAAGTGAACGAATCTCCTAAAGAAAGTGGAAGACATAATCAAAGAATTAGAAAAAGAAATTAGAACCAAAGTGAACGAATCTCCTAAAGAAAGTGGAAGACAGAATCATTGAATCAGAGAAAGAAATTAGAACTAAATTGAATGAAACAAGATTAAATAAACTTTAAATTAAAGATTAAAGAAGGTAAGTTTGAAAAAACCCAAGCAGTCATCAGACCAAACAAAGTTAAAGAAGTTGTAGAAATTCTGGTAAAAGAACAAAACAAGGAATCACAAGACAGTTAAAAATACTCATATAATGGCATCATCTCCACTTTACCTGGTTCAACATCACAACTAAAAATATCATCACAAAGAACAAATTCTAGAAATATGTACTAGTACAATAACTTCACAGAAACTGACATGAAAGAAATTCAGAGGCTTGGCCAGGCCAAGGAAAATGCAACCAATCCCAAACCGGTACTAATCACATTAACAAACACTAACAACAAACGAACATTTCTATGTATATTCCATCACATAAAAAAATTCAAATAAAAAAATATGAAGATAGTCCATAACAAAACAAGTCTATAACAAAACCAAACAAGACAGGAAGAATCCAAATAGCTCTTCGAAGTAGCTGAGGCAGGAAGCAGCAGAGAGTTCGGGGAATACCTATGCAGAGTCTGTAGTCCACCATGAGAATAAAACATAAGAAAGATCAAGAAAAGCCAATGAAGAATATACATCTACCTGGAATGATAAAACATATATAAAGAAGAAGAATTTCGGATGAAGACTGGCAATATTGGTTAAAATGAGTTTCTAATTTATAGTTATGTAATAAGAACAAATTTTTATTGAAATGTAAATAAAGATAGTATTATTGAGATTGGCAGCAGTCATAGTTTTTAAACAATTGTTGACCAAATGAGGAACAAGCAAAATTAATTTGAACAAAGAATTAAAGAACTAAAACACCATATAATAACATTTAATGAGGTGAAACTCAAAACCCCCAAATGTTTTGTATCCCCACCATTTTTTTATCCAGGCAAAATTATGATGGAATGAGGAGTTTTCAAATAAAGAATGGGAAGAGATAAGAGGCTGTGAAGACAATATTAATGATCAGTTGGAAATCCTTAAACAGTCCCAAACTCATTAGAAGATAAATATGGACCTCAACAAGAAATACCAAATTACAGAAATGGAAATTTTCCTCTGAACGCAAACACCAGAAAACCATTTAGATGTAAAATAAATTATATACGGATTAGAGACATGGACACAAGGTTATTACTCAATGTTGGATTTGTGTTTGTCCAATGTAATTGTAATACAAAGTGTAAGTGTGTCGGTTAAACAATAATTTTTTCATGAGCATTTTCATTACAATTTGATATTATGGAAACCATAATACAACATGCAAGCTTCATCTAAAGTTGCTGATACTTTACAGAAGATTATCAGTACACTTGTAATATATTATTCTATGTTATGTTAAAAAGTAATACAGCTATATTATAATGATTCATGTTATGTTATTTAATTTGTGATTGATGTATTAATCACCTGTTCAATGTGATTGTAATAAATTACACATAACAAGACAATATGCGGTTAAACAGTAGTATGTATCTTGCAGTTAAAACAGTAATACTTATCTTGCATAATAAAACTAATTTATATTATTAAAAAAGTGTTTCTGTTGCATGTGGCATTTAATAATACATTATTATATGTGATGTTTTGCTGTGTAATGTGTCAAATCCTGTACAATTTATAAACAGTTATATCAATGGCAGTGGAACAGCAATACCTAATATAACATTAATCCAAAGGAAATATGTTTCTATATAAATGTTTCTGATGTGAATATTTGCATAGCGAACATTGTCGTACACTGCTAGCACTGCCACTAGCAGTAGCAGAGTACCGTAGTTCCTTGTCGAGTCGATGACACGTTTTGTTGGAGATAAGAAATGCACGTTTATGGCAAATGACAACAGCGGTGGTTCTCTGCAGTGTCGTGTGTTTTCTAGTACGACGCTTGTATGGTTTCACCACGTCAAACAACTGATTATGGTGTGGATTTATGGAAGGAAAGTGGATTCCAACGTAGTAATCTCCGCCCTCGAACGTTGCAAACAGAATGACATGCAACTTCCGGCGTTCAGTAATATGACCCGATTTTTGCGCACGTGCGAACATGCCAATTTTTTTGTAAGTACTTCACTCAAAACAACTTTTCTAACACATTTACAGTTTGTTTGTATAATTGCTCCAAGCCCAGACCCCACCTTACCAGTATAATGTGTTTAGCCTTAGGCGTACTTACTTGTGAGACAGTGGCTTTATAATTTGCGATAGTTCTGCGCTTTCCAAAGGTTGTTGTGTTCGCTTGCGAGTTGGTTTATTTCGAGAGAAATTCCTTGTCTAGGCGTCTTCAGTCTTGTGATTTGCCACAGACACAGGTGCAGTTTACGTGGGTTGAGATGAGTTGTGGTGTGACGACTGGCGCGGCTGTGTGCTGCCGTTACTACCTGTACGAGAATGCATTTATAGCGTTCTTTATATAGAGTCGACTGTAATTTGCAACACAGGTGGCTGTGGGAAACAATGCAAGGCCCGCGAATTGTTTGCTATTGTGGGGGGAGCCCATTGTGTGGCATTGACGAAGTGCTGACCTAATATCGCTGTCGTTTCCTAGATTACATAATTCGTCCACTACATAATGCACTACCCAGCAAACACACTGTCTACGTATTTACGACGTTGCTGGGAGGCAATTAGTTTAGGTGCAATGTTTTGACGCGGGGGTCGTTGTTGAAAATGCTCACTTTACAAGAGCGCAGAGAGCGCCAACAACCTAAACCGAAATTGTGCCGTCGAGAATATTAATATGAAGGGCAGTAGTGCGCAGGTTACGTTAGATACAGCTTAAACTTTGCTCAAAATTGATTAACAAATGTCACAACAACCTTGACCTTCGCAAAGCCATAAACCGCAACGCGCACACGTTAACCGGTCACGGCGCTAATGTCATGTAAACAAATCATGCTTTAGCAAACTTTTAACTGCTAACATTTGGAAGACTTATTTGGCTGTGAACATCTGGTTTTCTGCGTTAAAGTGGACCCAAATTAACACGCAATTAGTAAATTCTAGCTGTTTATGACGGTCAAAGAGTGATGTAAGGTCATCTTAGAAATTGGCATTTTTAGGACCGTTTTTATTGTTATTAGTTTAGGGCCCAATATCTCCAAAAATGACAACGGGGTACCTAAAATTAATGTTACAAGCTGTCATCCATGCCAGGATATATCTATGACCCGTTATAACCAGCCCAGATAACACTTTCTTTTGTGATTTGTTTGCTGCGCAGAGAGCTATTTTGTGAAAATGGAGGCAGGGCTTTTTGAAGGATTTTTAACATGTGCATACTCTGCTATTTATACCCTGCTGATGCTCAATCGCAGAACACTGAGCTTGTTTGCCATACAATTAAACAAGAGTGGATGTAGTTGGTAAAGATCATTTAATAATTGTACCAACAGGAATTAAATCATATATATCAATCGATGAGATCAAGCTTAAGCACTAAACAAATCATACTCTCATCGAGGTACTGTAAAAACCATTATTAAATGACAATCAGATTAGCAAAGGTGGGGCGGTCATTTCTCCTACCGGCCTCCAGCAGT
>JAHLWY010000414.1:77500-88627 GCA_020002185.1 Paraescarpia echinospica | reverse complement strand
TAGTCGCGTCATATAGTGCTTAGGTCAGCATGCGCTAGGTACGGCGTTGATCGCTAGGGGACAAACAAAATGATCTCTACACTCACCGCTAGGTGGCACCTCAAATGTACTTAGAGGGGGTAATCCATCACGTTTTTTATAAGTAGGTTCCCGAAAACGTTTAGTGTCAAAAAATCCTTTGATCTTTTTTTTTAAGTAGGTTCCCGAAAACGTTTAGGGGTAATTAAAACGTTTTTTATTAGTAAAGTTTTGCCCAAAGGTCACCAAAGGTGTCGTGTACGTGCCCAGAAATCTCCTCTATACTACTCCTGATACCAGGATTATTTGGGTAAATCCTAAAATAAATGGTAAACCATTACAAGTGGAACTCGATACAGGCTCGGCAATGTCGGTGTTAAACAAGCAACAGCTTGATGAGTACATTCCCGAACTAAAGACACAACACACTTCGGTGGTCTTAAAGACCTATTCTGACGGAGAAATTGCTCCACTCGGCATGATACATGTCGATGTAGAGTACAATGGACAGCAACAAAACTTGCCATTATATGTGGTCAGAAAGGGAGGACCAGCATTGTTTGAGCACCAGTGGCTTAACGGGATTAAGCCAGACTGGAAGTCCCTCAAACACATCACTGCAACAAAGCATAAAGGGAGTATGCAGGAACAACTGGATGCAATTAAGTTGGAGCTTAAGGAAGTCTTTCAAGTCAGACTTGGAGCAATCCAGGGAATCAAGGCGAAACTTCATCCCAATGAGGGGGCAACTCCAACATTCCATAAGGTCAGACAAATACTCTATTCACTACGCCCGAAAGTTGAAGCAGAACTTGAGAAACTAGAGAAAGAAGGAATCATCACAAAAGTTCATTGGAGTGAATGGGCAACTCCAATCGTGCCAGTTACCTAAGTCAATTGGATCGGTAAGAATATGCAGTGATTTCAAGGTCACCATGAATCCGGAACTGAAAGTGGATCACTATACGTTACCCCGGATTGAAGATGTCTTCGCAATTCTCTGTGCAGGTGAGACATTCACAAAGATTGATCTCCTTCAAGGTTACCTGCAACTCGATATGGAGGAGGAGTCAAAGAAGTATCTTACAATCAACACACACAAAATACTGTTTCAGTACACTCGACTGTTATCTGGCGTCGCATCTGCGCTTGCAATCTGGCAAAGAACAATTAACCAGATACTACAGGACATTCCAGGAACACACGTTATTCTGGATTACATCATAATTACTGGGAAGACTTACCAGGAGCACCTAGCAAACGTGTGCCGAGTCCTCGAACGTCTACGCGACTACAATCTCAGGACTAAAATAATGAAATGTGAATTCTTCAAGGATGAAATCACATACTACGGACACCGAATCGACAATGAGGGACTCCACAAAATGCCTTAGAAGAACGACTATGTAGTAAATGCGCCCAGACCTGAGAATGTATCCCAGCTGAGGGCATACCCGAGCCTGCTTATCTACTATTACCGGTTTCTGTCAAATCTGTCCACAACATAAAGATTGTTGTTCTGTATCGGCGTAATGATCCATAATTGGAGACTATAAAAAGTAGTTCCTGTTCCGCACCTTGTAGTTATGTCGTGCTTTGTCAATATCTAGTGTATTTAGACGAAATACGCTACAGGACGCACGTTTTTTGACGCAGGTGTCTTTTACGAGATTTGCAATTGGATTTCGCCGATGTTTTCGTAAGTACTTCAGTCAGAACAACTTTTCTAACAGTTTGTTTGCAGAAATATGTTAGAATACGTGTTTCAGATTTACCATAATAGTTATCTTACTTAAGAATTTGATCAGATTTTTGTTAAAACGGCAAAAAACAATTGGACGCACGATTTTTGCCCTCACCAGAATAATAAATAATGACATGTCAACCAGCAAAAACGATTCAAAGGACACATTGGCAGATACCTCAGGAATAGGGAGAGTAATACGCGAGTCAATGTCTGACTCCCTTCCTTGTTATATTCACGATTACATTGTAAAACATGAGGATCAACGTAAAATCAGGGTAACTAAAATGACTTTTCTAAGCTTCGTTTATAACAACTAGAAACACAAGAATGTTACCTGGAAGGAAGAAACGGGAAGCGCCTGCGTACATCACAAAACTATTTGGGTTTCCCGGGATCCCCTCGTCTAAAATTAGCCCAACACCAAACGTCGGGCAATCACGATAAAGTATCTGTCTTTATTGTTTCGGTGTAACGTCCGGTCCACACATACCAACTTCTCCGACAATGGCATTGTCTTTCACCATTAGTTGTCTCGGTTCATGCATGAGACCCCAGGAAGCTGCGGTGAATAGGCGATTTGCCTCCGTAATTGATGTATCCAGTATGTTGCGGTTTGTCTACGTCACAACCAAAATGTTGTGCGTGAACTGAGGCAAGCCTAACTTTGCCATTAATGTTGATAACGGTTACATACGTGAATTGCATTACCATTACTGCATAACATCTCACAAATCAAACATTCCCACAAACAGTTGTTACTGTTAAAACGTTGCCTTAAGTTTTGTCACAAAGAAACACAACATTTCTTCAAAATGTACAACGGAATGTCCGACCCAACACGTGTTGGACATCCAATTTTTATGGCTTGACGGAGTGTTTGCTAGGCAACAGGCCATGTGATGGATAAGTCAATAGCTTGTGTTTATCATTTGGATTTTTCGTGTATCGACATCCTCCATATAACACCGAGCCAATGGTTTAGTCTGGGCTTCAACAAATAATATCCACAACGACCCATCAAGAGCAAACCATCTTGCTTGAAGTTGTTTAGGGGACGCCCAAGATGAGTAATAATTATTTATGACGTATGAGTGTTATCGTCTATACTCGCTAGGTGACAGCACTCCACTCCCGTTAACACGACAGTCATTGATCGCCACCACATTTTCAATATATAAAACACATAGGTACTCTCATTTTTTCTGTGTTTCGTATTTGTATTTAACAGCCATTTTATGGTGAAAATTTGAATTTTGATGCGTTATTGTACATTGTTAACATTGTACGTGTACTGAGGAATTCCACTGAATCAAACAAGAATGCCAGTGTTGATTGTTTAGCTAAGACATACTATCCTCGAATGGTGTTATATCAAAGGAAATATGCAAGTATTCCTATCCCATTTACATGTTCGTCTATATAGTAGATGGATCAATAGTAATGATTAGTGTTTCATCTTTTTCGTAGTCACTGGTTACAGTATCTTTTAACACATATAATTTGTAATTTTTCCTCACCTGTCTTTCTAACGTCAGCCAATTAACAAACATTCGTTATTGGTAATATTAGTGATTCCCATTATAATATCTTGTCACACATTTCCTGTTTTCAGCCGGCTTCCTATACACGCGTTAGTCGTCACGTTCTAAATGTTCTTTGTCATCACACGCATTGCTCTGCAAGGCCCACTGCGTGTATTTGGGATGAAGAAGGGTCCCAAAAGAACCCCCAACTGCACCCCATTGAAATCTCAAACCTAACTCTTTTCCATCAAGCGGAATACAAAATACGCATTGTGTGTATGTGTTGTGTGTGTTATGTGTGTTGTGTGTGTTGTGTGTGTTGTGTGTGTTGTGTGTGTTGTGTGTGTGTGTGTTGTGTGTGTGTGTGTGTGTGTGTGTGTGTGTGTGTGTGTGTGTGTGTGTGTGTGTGTGTGTGTGTGTGTGTGTGTGTGCGTGTACGTGCGTGCGTGCTTGTTTGTGAGTGTGTATATTGTATTATGGCAGAAAGAAAAGTAACTAATGGTATGTTTGGTCGGCACACAAGCGCTCTCTCCAGTAGACACTGTTCCGACGAGGCGTATTAGAATGATCAGTTCGATACAACTTATAGTCCAGTGGCTCAACCAGAAGACCTTGTCATGTCTCCCTAAAATAATTTCTTTGCATGTTTGATTAGTCCATGTTATCTAGTAACAAAATCCACTGGGTGTGGATTTCACGCCCGCTTGCCTTTTTCAGAATCCAGGATGGCCGACAAGATGGCCGCCGAAATGCTAGAAAGACATAACTTCTGAACGAATTGACTTAGGAAAGTGATCTTGTGGTCTAGACGTAGGGTTTTTGGGGCAAAGAATCTATTTCTGAGGTTTTCATCAAGATTGGTTGAGTTCTTATTTCAGAACAATCCAATATATTTGCCAAAATGACTGCCGAAATGCTAAAATTGCTTTAAAATGCCATAATTTAGGAGCTAGTTAACATAGAACGACGATATTGGTGTCTGTATATAGATTTTCGGGGTCACGGATTCCGATTCTGGTGTTTTCATGACGATTTGAGGAATAGGCTAAATATTGAGGAAAGGCTAAATATCTGAAGCCATCAACTAATGTTGGTATTTGTCTGTTGATAAAAATATAATCAAATTGAAACGGATATATAAAATGAACAGGTTATTTATTGATTACAATCCATTATGAACTCCTCCTTGTCAGTAAACGTATAATGTAAGTGATAGTGACTTGTGACTGTTTCTGAAAACCTACAATATATAATATATTATTGTGATGAAAATATTACTTCGACTTCATGGTAGAGCATATCAGGTAGCTGTAACCAACACTATCCAAGTACAGTACAACTATTGGATGATCAACTGGACACATCAGGTAGCTGTAACCAACACTATCCAAGTACAGTACAACTATTGGATGATCAACTGGACACATCAGGTAGCTGTAACCAACACTATCCAAGTACAGTACAACTATTGGATGATCAACTGGACACATCAGGTAGCTGTAACCAACACTATCCAAGTAAAGTACAACTATTGGATGATCAACTGGACACACCAGGTAGCTGTAACCAACACTATCCAAGTACAGTACAACTATTGGATGATCAACTGGACACATCAGGTAGCTGTAACCAACACTATCCAAGTAAAGTACAACTATTGGATGATCAACTGGACACACCAGGTAGCTGTAACCAACACTATCCAAGTACAGTACAACTATTGGATGATCAACTGGACACATCAGGTAGCTGTAACCAACACTATCCAAGTACAGTACAACTATTGGATGATCAACTGGACACACCAGGTAGTTGTAACCATCACTATCCAAGTACAGTACAACTATTGGGTGATCAACTGGACACAATTATACCAAAAAAATGCTTTCGTTATGTGCCTCAATAACATTATAGCACAATTACGCCTGATCCTCGTTAGACTCATCAATAACATAGCGATTCTCATCTAACATATCCTAGTCACATTCATCCTCAATAGACGCTTTCCTATTGAATGGGTTGTTGCATTCAAGTCCTCCCCACAGGCACAAAAGATGGTGCATGCGACTTGGTGTCCAGACATCCGCAGTTGTTGCCTTTACATGGTCGCTCTGACTCAGAACCGCATCGTATGTGCGAGTGCGAGGATATTGGGCTTTTTTTGGCATGGTCTGCCTCCCATCCTACTCTACTGGGTTGAATGGAGGGGGTCCGATTCTACCATTGTGCAACCCGGTAATGGCATCTGAGCACATTCTGGACAAATGCCTGAGTTGCTGGTGGGAGAGAGCATAGTTTGGGGGAAGAGGCAATACTCGTTCCAGTTTTCAGCGCCAACATGCGTTGACGGCACTCTGTCATGGAGTCACGCTTCAGCTTGCTACCATAATATGCAACCATAAAAGCAGTTGCCTCCCTCTCGACCTGCTTCATATTACTATCAAATTTACCGATAGTGCCGAGTTTCAATCCCTTCTTTGCTACTCACATGGCAGTTACCTATCCAACTCCGTAAGTGGCAGCCACAGTATCACATCCACTTATGGCATGTAGTGCAAGAATCTGTGAGATGATATCGGAGTGTTTCTTCACAGTTCTGGGATGTCAACACATGTTCGGCCATGGATGTGAGACTACATGAGCATGGGATACTGCAGGTTTTGGGCTGCACAATGGTGGAGAAGTAGCGCAAGAACATCCGTGTCGTCAGCAACGACAGAGACCCTTATCTGTCGATCCTGGCCAATGGAAATGGCCTGCTGGGTCATCATAATATCTGCCTCCTCATATTTAGAAGCTAGCTGCAAATGAGGTTATTTTCGCCCTGTGAACACTTGAGTCGGAACTGCATCTTCTCCGGTCACCATAATGTGATGGTCCTGTGTGGCATTGTTGAGGAAGTCGTTGTCGTTCATGATTTGTTCACATAACAAGTGGTTCAATTGTACCTATTTGTGCATACATCTCAGCACTGAATCACGGGCTGGATGTGGTGACTTCTGATTGAGTTTAAGGGCCCTTGAATACGTCGTGGCTCGCGCTGCTCGGGTGCTGCTCATGGTTGAGTACCCTCCGGTAGTCCAGGTACATGTCAAACGCCAGGTACTTGTCGCTTTCAAAGAGTTTGGAGGCCAACCAGATTGAGCCCTTTGCAGGCCAATCAATTGTCCAGAGAGCAACGGAGACATCAATGACCACAGCAGTCGAAGAGCCCCAAGCCCTCAATGTGACTTCCATAGCATTGATTTGCCTGTCGCCACTCTCATGCTCCCATCTGGATGGAACATGGATGGTGGGTAGGTTGCCAGCTCGTTTGAGAGTACTTGCGGTAAGTCGAGATCTCTGTTGCTGACTAGAAGACCTATGACTCTGGCGTAGATGACCTCCTGGTCCAACACTTTTTGCTCTCCAATCGAATGAAAAAAGCGTTATTTTGTGAACTGTGCGTCAATGCAAACTTGTGGTTAACGGTATTGAAAACAGTCACAGACAAATCTAAAGTGGGTCATATCCTTTTTTAAATTACAAAAATGGCAAATCTAGTAACAGTCAATTATAACTTATACATTAAGCTAACGGAAACATAATATTTCAATATGGATGGCGAGTAAATTATGCGCTTACAGATGCATTTTCAAAGAGGACTGTCATTCAGACAGCCAGTTTTGGCCGACCAGGAATACAAGATTACTCCTTATGAAAACATATATTTGAAGAAATGTCACATGTTTGCATGCGCCTGTGTTGTAAGACACATGTTAATAATAATAAAAAGAAATTTGGTGTCTTGTGAAATATAACTTTTATGGACATTCTTATACATCGGACAGGAAATGATGGACTAAAAGTAAATGACTCCGTATACATTATTTTGCAGGTCGTGTTTGTTATAGCGGCACAGATTCATGGAATGCAACAAGGTGATGAGATTGTTACAAGTGTAGCATATTGAAGAGTCAGAGATCACACAGTTTGACATATCAATAGTCTACCTACCTGGCATTATAGATTCTAGGACGGCAAATGACCTTGACCTTTACCTTGGCATGTGACTTTGACCTTCAGGTGTACAGATGATGTGGGTACTTGGATTCGTCATCATCAAAACCCCAGTGAAGGAGGCTTTGATTTGCTTTGCTACATCTGTAACGCTCAAATTCTCAAACATTTTCTAAAGTTATGAGAATTTTAAGGAGCTTTGGCATTTCAACAGTCATTTTGGCAGCCATATTGGATTTTTCTGCAATATGAACTTAACCAACCTTGATGAAAACCTCAGAAATAGATTCCTTGCCTAACATAATATGTGAAGTCCAAACCCAGTGGATTTTGTTACTAGATGACATGGACTAACCAAAAATGTAAAGCCATTATTTTAGGGAGACATGACAAGGTTTTTGGAAAATATGGGGTTCTGCCACTGGACTATTAAACATATCATCTATTTCCTTCCAAAGGGAAACATTAAAGTTCATAGATAGTAGAATTCACTATAAACGTAATGTCTAATTATGGTGTGTGACAATACTCTGGGAAAACATGCTGTGAAACGTTATAATACATTACCAGATTAATTATTCTTCATTACAAATTTTGATCTGGAGGGTAGATTGCCTTTGTTCATGACGTAGCCTGCTTCCTACACGAGATATGTCAAAATTACTAGCAGGTGTTGTAGCACTTGGCAATTTGGTGAAGCGTGTTGACACGGCAGTGGTGTTAGTTCTTACGTTCCTTAAACTACTCCATTAAATAATGCAGAGCGAAGAGAGCAGCCAGGATGGCCCTGGTCAACCCTCCCCATACGCCACGAATACCTTATACCTAACCAAGCGGACAGGTAACGTAAGAGCTCAATGAACACGTCACGAAACGGCACGATAAGTTTTCACGCGGCGTAAGCCTCTTGGTAGAAGCCAAGCCCAGACTTTAATCCGACATCGAAACAGTACTAATGAATTGGTCCAGGTCATGTATCCTATGGACCTGTATAAATTAAGGTACAGTAATACATGCATGATTATAACTAAGGACTGTCTATTCAGTAATACAACCTGTATCTAATGCACTGTATACAAAACACAAAATACATATAGGACGATGATATAGTAGAACATAACCTGTTTTTAGTTACTTAAATGTACCTAATGATACACTAAACTGGCAATAATTTACGACACACAAGCGTTAAAATATAAAATTTTGTCTTTATCATAGACTAAAATTTACGACACACACGCACTAAAATAGAAAATAATACATAATGATAGACTAAACCGGCAATAATTTACGACACACACGCACTAAAATACAAAATAATACATAATGATAGACTAAACTGGCAATAATTTACGACACACACGGACTAAAATATGAACAATTACCTAATAATAGACTAAAATGGCAACAATTTACGACACACACGGACTACAATCTGAAAATGTACTTAATGATATATTAAAATGGCAATAATTTACGACACACACTACTGTCACGGATTAGCGAGGTCTCCGTACACTAGATGGCTCAGTCTAGTAGGGTTCTTATATATCAAGGTCAACGCATATGATAAAGAACGGTTATCGTGAACAAGCAACAAAGAACGAGGAAAATTTAATAAATTGTATTACATGATATCTACCTTTTGGTAAATATCTCGATTAACTAAATAAACAGAATAAAGAAATCCCGTAACCAAATCTTAATAGAACATAATAAACAATAACACTGAATCTTTCGATTATCAAATTCCACTTCCTTTCTAAGGTGGATTATACCGCTATACGACCATACACTAGGCGCCAAGTGTTATCTAAGAATAACTCCCATAATATAAATACGCAGTATAAGCTAGTCTTCGCGGACTCTCATCACAGTAATATGTTATAACACACACATATAAATATATATGGGAATACTTCAAGGGTAATAATACCTCACTTCAAAACACAGATAACTACCAATCATAATACAGCAAATAATATATACATTCAATCAGAAAATAGACATTGATACTGGGCTAGTCCCATCTCGAATATATACGAACGTTTGTTGAAGTCAACACGCCGAGCTCGGAACACAATTAGAACGGTGTATCTCGGGCGCACGAGTGATGATGCCGAGCACTTGACGATTGCTGTCTTACGTCGCGAATTCTCGAGTAGCGTCCGTTCAATGATCGCACGGTCGCAAACGATTGCGAAGTCAGTTGAATACGTTCAACTGAAAGACGAAGCCGGGCAGTAGACGCTTACCGCCGGCCGCTACGAATTCGAACGAGAGGTCTTGATTTGTCGCAAACGATCGAGAAGTCGGATAAACGGGTTTGCGCGAATGACGACGCCTGGCAGTATACGTTTACCGCCGGCCGCTGCGAGTCGCATTCGGTCAAGCTTTCTGACGATGTCGCTGTGAGACCGATGTTCGAGGATGGCCCGTGCTGGGTGAGCGCGTCGCGATTATCGCTCATAGACTACGTTGGGGCCGACCGGAACGTTGTCTCAAAGTACTGCTGACGTGGCGGCTTGGTTTCTTCGAAGTTCGATCGAATAGTCACTCTGGACACTGAATATTACACACATACAAAAGCTTGGGAACATAACCCACGTTAACGATTCCCACCACGCTTTACGACTTTCCTTGCCATTCTCTTGGCAGCAGGGCAACCTGTCTAGTTCAACCCTGGATCTGTCCCAGTCCTTCGCCAGCGCCCAGATGGCGAAATGCGTACAACAAACGTTTATATAATCAGACCTAATGACACATCATATGACAGGTTTCCATCATTTCTATTGGCTAATGTAATATACAATTCAAACTAGGCATTGTGGAACACCCTCTCTACAATTACAGTGAAACCACCTGCTTGCCTAGAAACACTAGCAACAGAATACCACGCTTCACTGAGCGCATCTGTAACCGAGTTGCCGTAATTACGTAACCAGGGCGGTTGGTCAACAATATGTCTATCTACTGGCTTAACATTCCTCATTTCCCAAATTAGACCTCAGGAAAGTAGATTAAACATTCAGAAATAGCAGAAATGCTACAACGACTAAAATCTGAAAATGTACCTACTGATAGACTAAATTGGCAATAATATATGACACACACGGACTAAAACCTGAACATTTATCTAATAATACACTAAACTGGCATTAATATACGACAAACACGCACTAAAAGTAAAAACATCCTTTATGATAGACCACAACACAACTTCAATATAGCGTGAATTTGGTGAGATGACCGATCATAATTAGTTAATTACAAATCAAATAGAACTTAATGATACAAGAAGATGTTTCCATTGATGAACGTTTGGTCATGGTGGACGTTATAACATACCACTGCGCTGCTCTCCGTAGACGAATCCGTCGTGGCCGGGCTGGAATGTTCACTAAAGGGTTTAACCAGTCAATGTGTATTGAATAATAGAGTACCACATATATAGAACTGACCGTATCAGTATTATTTGATATTTTTTTAAATAAAACATTGGTGTTGTATCACGTTGTTCATATGAATACAATAACTCAATTGTCAAATGTCAGTCCCTAATATTAAATGCATACGTCAGGCAGTCCGATATGTAGTAGACGTTAGTTACAAGAAGGACGGCAAGAGGAGTTTTCTTGAATTTCTAAGTGTAAATATATGTAATAGGATTGTTTCATGGAAATCGGGACTGAAAGACAGTTGCCGCCATGTGTGTTATGTGAAAATATTACAATGCTAAATATATAATTATGTGATTTAACATCGGTGAGCAACTAAAATACGAAACAAAATAATATTTACCCCACTACAAATATACTATGAAAATAGTACAAGTCTATA
>JAHLWY010000414.1:0-72500 GCA_020002185.1 Paraescarpia echinospica | reverse complement strand
TGAAACAACCTGTATTTTGCAATGCTGTCAAGTCCGTGTTGCCAACAGAGGTGACATAAATGTTTTACAGATCGTGTATGTACAAACATAACAATAAGTATGTTAGATGTTTCTTAGGTGTGTATGATCATCTTCTTCCACATGTCCTAGGATATTCTCAATCTGCAAACTTAAACACAAAATATATCCAGCCGTGTATTTACACACCCTTTTGTTATAAGTATTTGAGTTGCGTGTCCACTAACATTTATAGTATACACAGTTGGATACCTGTAAATAGTAATTTATGTTATTGATTGTGGCAGTAAATCTGGTATGATGACTTAAAACCTGAACTGCCTTGTCCACTTTTCTGGAACTGGACGTGATTTGCTTGGGATTAGCAGAGGTGGATGCGTCCCTCAGTACTGATGCCTTCTTATAAGACGGGCAGAGTTGTCGCATGTCATAAATTTGCTGGATGATTTCCGGGACATAATCTGAAATGTATGTGAATGTGCATATATATATAACTGCATAAATAATTTAGTATACAATACAAGTGATGTAAAAGAAACTGTAATTTTTTTAATGGCTATTATTTTTTCTACCCATTATAATCACTTGTTTAAAAAGTGATATTGTTGTAAATATAAGAAATATATTAACTTACCATATCTTACTTCTCTCACATGTTTCGCCACTTTCGTTATTGTGAATCGCAGCTAGGAGCAATTAGTTAAGCGACAGCGGACATAATATATTACGTTTTCGTTACTGATCAGAATTTGACCAACTATACAGCATCTGTTGTTGTACTATATGTGTGTCCATAACTATATGATATGTTATACACAATATATTGCATTTACCTTGCTTTTATTGCTGGATAGAAGAAGTGTAGCACACCACTTTATGGAATGATTCCAAGCTGGATGTCTGATCCAATGGTGAGAGTTGGCGAATACCTTTGCATAACAATTTTTTTCCAACAATTTCGTTCAATTCAATGCAAGCTTTTGAACCTAACAAAAACATAACATAACTTATGGAACTGCATACTGACTAGCAATCTAAGCATGATTAATCACAATTTACACTTCCATGTCACGCACAATACCAACTCCATTGTGAATGTAAACAATGTTAAATTAAGTTATGGGAATAATTAATTATATATCAGGCAAAAATGTGTGTTTCCAGTAACCCGACCCTACCTAGAAAACAGGCCGACTGTAATATGTTTTCTTGGTTATGTGACACAATGTATGTGGCATGATGATTCATTGGAAATTGGTATCGAAAGATGAAAGATCTCATAATGCAACTTTTAAAACATTTCTCTACCTACCCTACCTACGTTTTATGGGCCCGTTACCGAAAACACGACACTTTTTTGTTTACGCCTAAACAACTCAGTACTGTTATTTTATGACTTGCCGTTTTTAATCCATTGCCTCTCATCAAGCTCGCCATGACCTTCATGAATATTTGCCACATCGCTTCAATTAGAGTTTCACATTCACCACTGCTGGCCGCGCACCAATACATGTGATTAGTTATTCCTTTGCGTCACACTTTCAAGATGTTGCAAGCCTTTCGTTTTGCTTTAGCGTCAATCTTCTTTGTAATCCCTATTTTAACAGCCAAATGTGGTACCGATTGACAGCGATTAAATGTTTATCTAGCTCTGTAATATGTCTGCATATTAGATAATGTGAGACATGTCTAGTTATTTTTTATATGAAAATATATTACACAGATATGTTGGTAAGAACATTAATCATGAGCACAAATATACATATACAGTACATATATGTTAATATCTGAAATAACGTTTATTATTATTGCATTTTATCGATTTACCTCTTGAAACATGCATACATCAAACGTGTGTGTGATGTGAGGTTTCTCTGTTGTTAAAATGTCATTATAGACGGATGGCGATCTGTCAACAAGTTGTTGCACACAATGCGATCATATTCAAGATGTGAAATACACCTATTGAGACCTTCAAGTTGCATAGCATTTGAACAAGATACTCCGTTGCACTGAAATGTAATGTAAATTGTAGAAGTCTTTAATATTCTACCATGATTTTGAATAGTTTCCACAATTGACTTATAAATGCTGTCCACACGATTACTTTATATATTAAATGGTTCTTCCTGTTATCATTGTACCTGGTGTGTGAGTATGTGTGTCTGCGTATGTGTGTGTGTGAGTGTGTGTGTGTGTGTGTGTGTGTGTGTGTGTGTGTGTGTGTGTGTGTGTGTGGGTGTGTGTGTGTGAGTGTCTGCGTGTGAGTGTCTGCATGTGTGTCGATATGTGTGTGTATGAGTGTGTGTGTGTGTGTGTGCGTGCGTGCGTGCGTGTGTGCGTGTGTGTGTGTGTGTGTGTGTGTGGTGTGTGCGTGAGTGCGTGCGTGTGTGTGTGTGTGTGTGTGTGTGTGTGTGTGTGTGTGTGTGTGTGTGTGTGTGTGTGTGTGTGTGTGTGTGTGTGTGTGTGTGTGTGTGTGTGTGTGTGTGTGTGTGTGTGTGTGTGTGTGTGTATTTGCGAGTACAATTATAATTACTAATACAAACCATTAGTTAAATTACCTGTATGAACTGCATTTGTGCGACTTTACCCGTTTCCATATCCAGCAGTGTGTAACTACTATACTTAGCAGAATGACCCGGTGAACAACAGCTTCATCTTCCATAGGCGGTTGATGGCAGGGATGAAGTAGATTGCCTTCGTTCACAAAAACAACTTATTACATTTATAATACTATATTCACATTAAATCACAAGGTGAACTGTTTGCATTTTAAAATTATGTTCACAGTTTTCAATACTACAACTATTTACCAGTACCGTTCTCGGCTGTGTCTCCCATGATTGCACATGACCATTTACACAATGCTGTTCGTACACAGCAAGTGTGCAAACCATTCTTTTCAAAACTGATGATTTGCAGACAATGCAGACAGTTAAAAGAATGTTTAAGCAGGAATTAAAGACTATTGATTGTCTAAATTTTGTAGGGTCATCTGCACCAATCCTAAAATAAAAATGTAAGGATTTTTCAAATACGTAACATTTACCTCCATAATCAATGCAAGTTATAATAAGCAATGTGGATATAATTACGAGGAAATGCTGTGTGTGGATGTATGATCATTATGGTGTAAATGATTTGGTGTTGTCATTGCATTTATTCAAATTTGCTTATGATTACATAAAAACAACGTATAACAGAAAAATGGGACTAACTCGTCTTCAGAATCTTCATCATCACTGAACTCTCCCTCATCCAATTCCCAGTCTGAATCTTCATCTTGATCGTTTCCAATACATGTATCCTCTTCCATTATCTCCTCTTCGCTGTTTGATATACTAGGACCCCGTAATGGTGGATCAGTTTCACATGATGCGTCTACCAGCTTCACAGTACATGTCTGTGTTGCCACATACCTGTTAATAACTCTTGTAGATGCCTGTGTTGATTTGGTATATTCACACAAATATGTTTGCGTACTTGCAGAAATAACCTTAAATAATAACATTAATTATTTCAGTACAATACAATTATATGATTTGACAAATGTTTTTATTAATTTTAATAAAATGAGTTATAATGTTGTATCTAATATAACACTTCACTTGGGGCTTGGCCATATTCTCTGCATGGATAAAAACAGTATTTAACATGGGATTTAAAATCACTATCTGCATATTGGAGAAGAGTCAGAACACTGGGCACCTGGCATAAAATGGTGAAAGAAGAAATTAAGCTAACTGGGAATACCTCAAACATGGACTGTTCTAGCTCAATGAGATGAGACCGTTTATGCTTCAGAATGACCAAGTAGGACAGTGAAGGTACACTTACTTGTTTGACATAAGTATGTGCTGACACATTGACTGTCCTTGTTTCTACAAATTCAACTGGTGTTGATTGGTGCTGGTCTTCCGTGTCAGAGGATTCTTCTAATTGTTGACTTGAATCTTCAATGGCCTTCATAGCAGAGTCATCATAGCACTACTATGAATAAAATTGTGTAGATATAACTTTGTTACATTAGTATACTTTAATTGAGGTTAGTTTTACAATTAATTGGTATGATAGCACTAATACATTTTAAAAGACATATAAAAGAAATGTCAGTTGTCATAAACGTTGTTATAACATTACAATATAATAGCTTACACTAATGTAAGTACTACATGCTATAAGCAGTACCGACATTATAGTATTGTCACGAAATTTCACGATGGTGATGCACGAACTTGGACATTCTTTCTTCCATTAAGTGATCACAATCAGGTGGTTGATTATTCCACCACTGCTGGGTTTCACTTACAGGTCAGCCGGACGTACAGAAAATAAAAATATGACTAATAAATAAAACATAAACATTTATAATAAATACAATAAATATATAAGTTTAAATAAATATAATAAACATAAACAATATAATACGTAAAACTAACTTCACAGAAATGGTAATGATTTAGGCTTGGAATTTGGAGACTCTGGTCACGAAGGTGTCAATGGTTATGGCCTTTATGCCTATGGACACTAGTATATATATATATATATACAAGTAAAACAATAATAAATAGAAATGTTAAATACTCCACGTGGTAATCAGCTCGACAACTGCTATTCTTTTGTTAGAATAGGAATGTCCTACCTCCAAGATCCGCCGTTTCTGAAACGACAAGCTTCGCCGTTCCTTCGTCTGTATTTCTCGAGTTCGCTTAAAAATTGTCGGAATTATTGGGCATGTCGATGTTGTCCTCTTCAAGTGTTGTCGACGCGGTTTAAAACCTACACACTTGAAAACGTCATGATCCGTAACGAAACATTTACTCTCAAAATGGCATTCGCATATGCGAGACCACTACGACGGTGACCAGTTGACTCGATTGACTCGTTTGATCCATTGATTTCTTCGACTTAGCTCCTTGTCTTTCGAAGGAAAACCGAAAAAACTCTTCCTTGAATCAGTCCCGTTGCAACACCCAACAGCCACGCAGCATACAATGCTTTATTACAACAACAAGAGGAATACCGCGAGACACTACCTTGAATAACATGGAAAGTCTCAATCTACCGCTAGCTTTCATGACACATATGACGTCACACTCACGGAAACTCCCGAAGACAACATTTCAGAGGCGGTGTGTGAGGAAGCATTCTTATTTGCGTGATTTTATTTTATTTGTTTGGACTACGTGATTATCTTATTTTATATATATTCTAGTTACTACAGCATTTAATTCAACCTATTCATGTCAACTTTAAAGCTCGTGGTCTGAGAATCTAAAACGTGCACAATTCAATTTCACAAATTTGCTACTTAATACCCACTTTGATATGACAGGTCACAATTGTCATAAATGATCATGCATAATTGTGTATGTATATATATGTATGTTTGTATGTCTGTATGTATGTATGTCTGTATGTATGTATGTATGTATGTATGTAAGTAAGTATGTATGTGTGTATGTGTGTATGTGTGAATGTGTGTATGTGTGTATGTGTGTATGTGTGTATGTGTGTGTGTGTATGTGTATGTGAGTGCGTGTGCGTGTGTGTGTGTATGTGTATGTGTGTATATATGTATGTATGTATGTATGTAAGCATAAGAATATCAGCACTATATCAGTCAATAGTATATAATAACTAGAGCTTACAATATACTTCTACACAATACTAATACATGTACAAATCCAGATTTGTTTATTGCTATGTCCAAATTTGAAGCATTGAAATTCCCTACCCATTGGAAATATTTTGAACTGAACAGTTAACAACATTCAATCATTTAAATGTAATACATATTAACATTAAAAAGCCTACATGGATAACTGAAGGCTTACTAACCTCAATAATATAAGACAAACTTTACAAACAAATAAAAATAACATAACCTGAATCTTCCGAATATGGCGTGTTATTGATTAATCTAGAAACATGCAATAGTATTTTTATAAGACGTTTCGCAAAGAAAAACAAATATATTTTCTCAAATGTTTTAATCAGTTTAATTTTGATATACAAACACTTGGACAACTATAAATGAAATCCTGACTAAACATAAAATTAGTAAATAATTTCCAAAATATTTGAAAGAATCCGATTCAATCACAATCAATCAATCATACTACTTTATTGTCCATTGGGAAGGAAATTCATTTGGCGTGTAGAGCAGCATATTAAGACAAATAAAACAAATGTACATGCAATATAAAAAATATAAAAATTAAAAGAATAAAAGTAATAAAAATTATATCGGTTAAATAAATAAATAAGTTAAATATGTTAAGTAATTTAAAAAAAGTTAAATCATCTCACAAATCATCTCAGGCTCACTCAGTGTCAGACTGGCAGGGAAGACTGGCAGAGATGGAGGGGAATGGGTCAGTTACTTATTCATTAGACCTATTGACGAGGGAACAAAAGAGTTTCGAGTGCGGTTCAATTTGCAGTGAGGGAGTTGAAAGCGGCGGCGTTCCTTCCCTTTCTCTCCGCCCGTTGCCTGTATAGATCTTCTAGAGTGGTCTGCTTTTTTCCCACCACCTTGCCACTAACCCTGACTGTTCGTGCCAGAGTGTTGCGATGCACGATACTCAGGCCGCCGTACCACGCAAGAAACCCAAATGTAATAGAGCTTTCTATGTAGCATCTGTAGAAGGTTTGTAGAACATGTGTGCTGACACTGAGTGACCTGAGCTTGCGTAAGAAACACAGCTTTTGCTGGCATTTTCTTTTAATTACCGCTGTGTTTTCACCAAATGTGAGCTTTGCATCAATGATAGTGCCGAGATACTTGTATTCATCTACTCTCTTTACACACTCTCGGTTAATGAATAGTCTCTTGGGAGAAGTAGGATTTTTCCTAAAATCTATTATGAGTTCTTCAGTTTTACGAACGTTCAGGTCTAGAAAATGATTGTCACACCACACTGTGAAATCAGCTACAGCGCACGCACACACTTGATCAGAGCCGGATAGGTCGACGATAGCTGTGTCATCGCTGTATTTGATGAAATTGACGCTCTCCTGGCTGCTACGACAGTCGTCTGTGTAAAGTGTGAACAGAACAGGGGAGACCACCGAGCCCTGGGGGGCACCGGTGAAAGTGAAGAGTGAGCTCGAAACAGCACCATTATAGCGCACTACTTGCTTACTCTCAGTAAGAAACTGGTTTACCCACAAGATGATGTGTGGGTTCACATGCATATTGACAAGTTTACCCATCATGATGTGTGGCTGGATGGTGTTGAAAGCCAATGAAAAATCAATTAAGACTATCCTGGCAAACGACTTGGGCTTTTACAGGTTAGTATACACACTATGACATAGAGTGAGAACTGCATCATCCACACCTCGATTGTGTTTATACGCAAATTGGAGGGGATCCAGTTGATCCCCAACATGCTGCAGGAGAGGACGAAGTACGAGTCGCTCAAAGCACTTTATGACGATTGAGGTAAGCGCCACTGGGCGGTAGTCGTTGACAACAGATGGCACAGGTTTCTTGAGGACAGGACATATAACTGACGATTTCCAGGCTGGGAAGATGCGATGCTGCTTCAGACACCAGTTAAAAAAGATGCTGAACACTGCATCCAATTGAGCATGGCACTCATTGAGGACCCGACCACTGACGTTGTCAGGCCAAGCTGCCTTATGAGGATTATCGTGCTTGAAGATCTTACTGACGTCATCATGAGTTGTTTCTGGGGTATTATCCTCAATATCATCCACCGCCTCCTGACGCTCACGTGAGAAGTCATGCCGGTCAAAACGCCCAAAGAAGGAATTCAAGTCCTCAGCGAACATGAGACTCTCTTCCGCTGACTTTGAGGTTTGTACGACACGTTTGCCGGAATCAACACCAGACAAAGTTTTTAGTCCCTGCCATGCCCTGTGCATATTGCTGTATTGGAACAGGCGTTCAATCTTGTCCTTGTATTCTAGTTTAGCGTCCCTGATCTGCTTTTTTAGAGTACACTGGATCCTTTTTGCTTCAGTGCGGTTGTTAGACATGAAAGCACTCTTCTTCTCGTTGATTATGATTTTCAGTTCTTTACTCACCCACGGTGTGTTATTTGAGAAGATGTTCACAGTCTTTGTGGGGACAATCATCTCTTCACAAAACTTGATATAGTCTGTGATGACATCAACCGCTTCTTCAAGCGAAGAACTGGATTCAATAAGAACATCCCACAAAGTACAGTCAAAGCACCCCCCCCCCCCCCGAGGGCGTCGACCGAGTTCAGGTCCCACTGCCTGATTCTATGGTGGTAGACAAATTAGAAATTTCAAATAAATTCAATAAATTATTTACCAATATAGGTAGTAATGTGGCAAATTATATTAAATACAAAGGCAGACGTGATCATTCATATTAACTAAATAAAATAGTAAACTGTAATTTTACATTTAAATACGTTGAATAAGATACCATAAAGAGAACAATAATTAATCTACCCAACAAAAGTAGCTGTGGATGAGATGGTCTCTCCACCAAACTGCTTTAAAAAAAACAGCCCAACATCAACAGCCTGTTAAATCGGTTGCCCACTTTAGAGGGTTCTGCACTGCTTTCTATTGTAATCAGGTGACTACTTTTCAACACAAGTCCTCACACCAAAAGGTATTGAAAGGACTGCCCTCCAATAATTAAATTATAAGTGCACACTTTTTTATTATTAAGAAGTTTGTGTGACATCGATTATTGATAGCAGAACTGGTACCGTTTGGGCATCCATGTCCACTTTATATTCGTAATACATTTTTTACAAGAAATACCCAAACCATGACATTCTAGCTGCTGGTCTGGTGAATTCATGGTAAGGTATCAAACGGATGTCCTTAAATTGCCATAACACTCGTTTGTTGTTGACGTCGTGATCGTTTCTGGCCTTCATTAATTAGATTGCTGTTAGATCAGGTTTTTTCCATGACCCCCCATTGAATTGAATGTCATTATTTTACCCCTACCCACTGCGGTCTTATATTTAAATGCAATCGTCCTGAGCTATGCCCCATAGTAGAACATCTGTGGTAGTGGTTTTATCTAGATTTATGTTTATTCTCAGAAACAGAGTCTCAGAATTTGGAAATGTTTATATAGAGCTAAACGAGTGCACATTTATAGAAGACGGCTCAAGACTATTAACTAGCTTATTCCATCATTTAATTCGAGGGCTATTCTGTTAAAATATGTTCCTCGCCTCCACTCATCTTAAATATTAAAATATTACAAGTCATCTTTAGATGTTCCTCTAATTTCTGCCCTCCCAACTAGTTACTTTTAGTTGATAATTCCTTGTTCATATACTAAACTAATCATAACGCGTATTTTTTTCAGATTCGTGCTACAGCGTTAAGACTGACATTCACATCACCATCATCAGACGAAGAACAGTGATCGATTCATGTGTAATTTCAGTGAAAATAAAATATTGTGAAATGAAATTGAATATCTCATGTAATTCATATTCTGAAGAGAAACACTACAAATTAACGGTGTAGGTGGTCTAACAAGGGGGTGGGTTGAGTAATGTTTGTTGGAAGGTTCCAAAAAGATAGAGAAGGTCAACGATAGGTTGTGTATAGGTCACAACGTAATTTCACGACGTTGCCGCAACGTAGATGGGAGTCTACACAATTACGTTGCAATTACGTTGCAGCAACGTCATTTCACAACATCATCATGACCAAAAAGTGACGTCGTGGCAACGTTGCAACAACGTAAAAATTATTGCTGGGATATGTATAAAGATGTATATACATATATATATATATATATATATACACACAGGAAAATGGAAAACTCCGTACGGGCGCGTCGGCTGCAGTTAAACCCCTTGTTCTTGATCTTTGAATAAGCAATACGTACAAGCACCTTATACAGGCTACATGGGACAACGCGTCATAAATATTACATTGAAGCCATGGGGAACTCGTTTTTGTTTAAAAAAACGCTGGAATTATATATACAGCTCTGATTGTTGCTGACACTGCAATTATTGCTTTCAGTCTTACATTGACAGCTAAATTAGCAAGCGCGTTTTTGTTTTTAATTGCTTGCCCATAAACCTCCTCTCCCTGTCCCGGAAACCCCCTTATTCGTGATGTGCTTTATTTACGTCCCATATGACTCACCAATATTCCCCAATTGCACCCGGGTGGGTGTATGTGTGTGGTGGGGGTGGGTGGGTGGGTGGGTGGGTGGGTGGGTGGGTGGGTGGGTGGGTGGGTGGGTGGGTGGGTGGGTGGGTGGGTGGGTGGGTGGGTGGGTGGGTGGGTGGGTGGTGGGTGGGTGGGTGGGTGGGTGGGTGGGTGGGTGGGTGGGTGGGTGGGTGGTGGGTGGGTGGGTGGGTGGGTGGGTGGGTGGGTGGGTGGGTGGGTGGGTGGGTGGGCATTTATGCCTGTATGTGGAAATATCGACAAGTGGTACATGTAATTAAAAACTATGCGCATCCACGAGGGTGTATTTACTTTGCATGTTTGTATATATAGAGGCGTTTTGTTATAAGCTATTCAACGCCAAAATGTTCTATGTATGCTTGATGCTCCTCATATTCAAGTATATAGGCACACATAGTGCATGCCTTAACGGGAATTTCAAAGTTGCTCCTCTTGAGCAGATGTTTCTTACATCAGCATTCCGTACTACAAGTGGTTTCTTTATTGTATGTGCATTGCGGTGAGACGGGTAAGTGTGATGCATCTAGCATGTATTCTGTTGTGAGGAATTTGTAATAGATTCACTTTGCACTCTTGCATTCAGTTACTTCCGCACGCAGTGTGGCTTCTTCACATGAGTGAAGATGGACACGATTGTGTAAGTCTGACCTGCTAGTATGTAGTCTAGCCACACACAATATTAGCATGTTTTGTTCACGGTACACCCCCGTAGCTAGGCACACTATACCCCCAGGATGATGTGGTAGGTAGGTAATAAAAACACTAACCTAACACCAGATCACTTCCAAATGCAATGACACTGCTTACGAAAGGCTGTTAAGCAATTGGTCAATTCACCCTTCCCAAATTCATATAAAGGAGGGGTGTTTGACAAGTTACCTGTTATCTTTCCACTAAAACACAATTATGTAAACCACAATAGTGGCCTTATCCACCAAGAAGAGGCCATAGAAGTAAACAGGTATGCCAGTATGGACACTGCAACATTCAAGTGGTGCATTTCAGCTTGACAAGACCTATCGCAAATATTGACGCTTAAATATTTTGTGCGACAATCACGCGGTCATTCAGCTGACCCATTAAGAGGCACACACTGATACCGTCCAGCTTACAGTATTATGGCTGTGAAGCGCATGGAGACACTGTGAGTTTTTACACGTTTGATAACTGGGACGTTTTCACTCGCATCCACCTATTTTAATGATATAACTTTGTATCATGTCACTTGCCTGTTTATGTGACTGAACGAGCTGGAATCCAGCAGTCTATAATTCATGTACATAGTACCCATTGTGATTTTTCTTCTAAAACTGGACTGTTTTATGGAATACAGTGAATAATATCTTTATTTAGAGTACGTTTGGTAGTGTTTATATGACAGTTCACATCCGTTTATAAGGATGTGTACTTTGTGTTTATTATTAACATGTTCTCGATACAGTACATATTCGCTTTCAAAGTTTTTTTTTTCTCTCTTAAATTAAAGTTGCATTCGTAGATTAAATTACAATGTTAAGTCTTTTTAGAATGTGTATGCAGGGCCTACAGCATGAACAATATGTATTGATCTGATCGTACACGCTACTGTATATATCACTTTGGCATTTTAATATCTTGTGGGTTGTTGGGACCGCGTCGCGTTCTTAATAATAAATAACAAATACCGTGTGTTTTAATATCTTTACTACTGTAATTAGTACTGTAATTAGTTTGTCATATGTAATTGTAATTATTTGCTAGATTCTACAACTGGAGTAGCCTAATACTGTTTCCACACCAGGTTCGAGAGAAAGATTCCGGGTAACGCAATAGACACGGTAGCTTTAAGTACATCAATACATGTTATTACATTGAACTAGTTATATTATTTATTCTTTGAGAATTTGTCATCAATTATTGGTGAAACTGAAATACATGTCAAATCCTTACTGCATTGGACATTATGTACTTGTGTTGTTATTATTTTTCGAAAGTGTTTAAAGTGAACCAAATATAACTTGTTGAAAATAAAAATGTTGGGGCAGCTGCTACGAGAGCGACCAACAATGGTATTGGTGGCAGTCTCCCTGACCTCTTTTTAGCTTATCTACAGCAAGATTGCAGTCCATGGTTAGGATATTGTCAATTCGTTATTCCGTACATTAATTCATTATAGTTCTATTTTTATGTTATATTTTAGTTAAAACTACACGAATGCATTACCTGCTATTTTTCAACACATATTATTTCGTAATTGATCTGCAAATATTTCTGTTTTGAAAATTGTCCCGTTTTGTTTTAAATGTGGGTCAAATAAACACTTCGATTCCGATTCATGAATTCATTTCCAAACTATCAACGACTTTTCTATCTCCTCTCTGTCAAGTTTTGTCAATGACCCTATTGTCTCTCACTCCATATTGTTCACTTTAACGTAACGTTGAACTTAATTATTTCTTTCGACCACCCTCTTTATTTTCCACGGTGGCTTTGTCAACCCTTCATTACTCATTCTCTAAATATATCCTGTAAATAGCGGTGTTTTATTTGCATGTGGTTCATTCCACCTGTTTCTTGTACCCCGCCGGTGCACTGTTTATCATTTAGTTTGCTCTATTTTCGCAATGTTAGCTTCCGTACATTTAACCAACGTCCATCCATGTTTCGCAAGCTTCTATACACCCTCCCAACAGATGCGCAATGCCATTTCTTACGCCCACTTATCTCTTCCAGTAAACTGTCGCTGTATCCATTATCTTACCTTTGCGGCTAGCACTTATTCAAAATGCCTTTCAAACAAAGAATACCTAATTTTGGTTAAAACGAGTTATTTAATGGTGATTGTATGAAGCACTTACTTAGACTGGTTGAATAAACGTTCCATTGACATTGAAGTTTTTTTACTTTTCAGGTTGTTGTTCATGATAGCTACGTCCGCCAGTATAGCTGTAGCCGGCCGAATGGGTCTATATGAAAGTTGTTTGTTGTTTTGCGAGGAGAAATTAACAATGTGCCTAGAGGGAAACTGCCCTGGGCGGAAGGGGCCATTATCGGGGGTGAAAGCATGCGTCGAAGAATGGAGAAAATGCCTTGACGCCTGCAGAACCATCAGATGATCGATGTTTCTTCGCGTGCAGTCAAGATGTCAACTCTTAGTTGTTGTCTGACTTAGTATGTTGTCTGGCTAAAGTATGTGACGAATATCATGAGGTTGTCACACGTGAGATAATATGGACAGCTGCAGATACGACGACAAATATGACTAGTCGACCATTAATATCAGCTATGATGTATGTTATGTAGATCTTGTAGAAATAATCATTTCTGGCAAACACGAGCGCTGTTTGTATTGTTTCAGGACAAACTTATCTGTCTACATTCTTGTCGTCAGTCATCGGGTGTATTAAAGCGTCCATGTACGTTTCGTTACCCGGACTCAACCTGTCATGTATGGGTGCGAAATTGCGATACGTACCCGGCATAGCATAGACGATGGTACGCTACACCCATGGGCTATTATCGTTGTACGAGACCAGGGGTAAGACAACACTAGATTTTAAAAAGTTTTACTTGCAAAGTTTTCTGTAACAATCTTCTTGAAAATTTCACAGCATATTTACCCTCCATTGACACAAATGCTGTGGAAAATTCGTGAAATTCTCATACCTCATTGTTTTAAGGAAAATCCACCCAAACCTGATACCTCTAAATTTTGTCACAATCTGGTGACGGATTTTGAAATATTGGTGCGTTCTGCAAAACAGCCAGTGTGCGAATTCGCGAGCGACTAGCGTATATTTATTGTTATTCACTGGACCAGCATGTCCCATGTTAAAGTGCTCGACAAATTGACACATCACACCAAAACGGTATTTTCAAAGGCACTCCTTAACTGGGTAATGACGGACGAATCCTTAAAGTGGTTTTATCCCAAATAGATGTCCTGAATTTTGCAGATCTTCACGAAAGTTAGATTTATATCAAGCAATACATATAACTAGGTTAACCACAGAAGGAAAATTATACTGTCACTGTCAAATAAACACGTTGATTACGATTCCGATTCATTAATTCATTTCCAAACTATCAACGACTTGTCTGTCTCCTCTCTGTCAAGTTTTGTCCTTGACCTTATTGTCTCTCCCTCCATCTTGTTCACGCTGTCACTTTAACATAACGTTGATCTGAATGTTCTTCTTCGACCACCCTTTTTATTTTCCACGGTGGCTTTATGAACCTTTCTTTGCCCGTTCTCTAAATCTATTCTTTAGTTCCCTATGTTAAAATGCTATCAAAATTCACACATCACACCAAAATGATATTTTAAGGGCACTCCTTAACTGGGTAATGTCGTACGAATCCTTAATGTGGTCTTTCCCAAAATAGTTGTCCTGCATGTTGCAAATCTTCACGAAAGTTAGATTTATATTAAGCAATACATATAACTAGATTAACCAAAGAGGGAAAATTACACTGTCTCAATAACAATTAAAATATGCGTCATCAAACTGTGCACACGTCTTACCGATATGGGGGTAAAATATATATAAAAAATTTAACGAAATATTTCTGTCTGTCATTTTTCATGAAATGTTGTAATTTTCTACAAACAGTACACAAAATCATTATTTTAAGTAGCATTTTATCGGACACGCAAGTTGCATATCCTCACGAATTTTGGTGTAACGTAATGCATGCAAACTATGTTAAATAATAAGATGCAATCATGAACTGTGTGTCACTCGTGTACGACACCAGTACGTGTAAAGAGCACAAGCCAGGCATTTTAACAATATTCACAACATTGAAAGGCACAGAGGCGTGTTTTAATGGTAACTACAATTTTATTGCAGATAAAGCGCTAAAATGCTAGTCATTAATTGAGGTATATACAAGCTACAAAATGAAACCAACAATGGGATGCCCAGTAGAAAGTATATCTTGCATCACACAAATTGTCATCCTAACCTCCCTTACAATAACCATATTTTTACACAGGCGCAGATCTCTGTTTGATTCGGAGTGTCCAAAATCCGCCACACGTCAATTATTTGGCCACTATTTATTTCGCTGATGTACACACATTATTGGAAACACGAGATACTGCCGGCAAAATAGTTAATTTCAAAAAGAAACAAACGTTTGACAGGAACATCCAAGACACGTGATAAAGGTTGTTGACAGTTGTGGCACCCAGTATCTCTGCAAGTACATCAACGAGTCCTAATCATTTTTTATTCAAACATCACGACATTCTTACAAGGGCACTAAAACATTTCCGATGTTAAATATACGGATATAACGAACATAATACCAATGAAATTATCAGAGTAGTTGACGTAAGGCTACGATTAGTTTATGGTGCCTTGCCTTGTGCAAACTTCGGTATAATTCGGTTATGTTACAGCTGAAAAATGCATGACCGTCAATAATAATTGCATGCCAGTCCATGTACACAATGTCAACATATGGCACTTCTATTAGGTGACCAGTTTTTATTTGTATGGCTAAAAATGAACCATTTCGGATCATTGCGGTCGCAAAGACTCACGCCATGCTATGATATTCTCAGTCACATTCGAGGTATATTTAAGTAGATTCTCAATTGTTCTAGTTGTCTCAGTTAGTGCATGGATGTTACGGTAAAAAGCAGGTGCTATATGCCTGATTGGTAGAAGTGTGTGGACAACCTCTTCTTATGGTGGCCAACTTTTCACTAAAATTAGGGCTGCGCTGGGGGGGTGTAATGAAAATGTTGCCTGCTTGCCCATTATTGCTTATTGTGCGATCCAAGTATGATATATACAAGTGCTATATTCACACATCGCACCTAAACGGTAATAATAGGCGAATCCTTAATGTGGTCATAACCCACCAGAGGAGGTTGGAAAGCTCTGGTCATGCGCACTAAATGTATACATGTTAAGCTCCGCCCACTCGGTAGGTTTTTAAGGCTGTTTTTATTTGCTGCATGCTATACATTTATGTCATTTTCTATTGATGTGTGGTGACGTATTCATTTATTAATAACCATGTGGGCGAACAATAATGTAATCGTCATGTTTTTTTAGAATCTGAGTAATTAATTTTCGAAAGTTCAACTAGAGTGACGCGAGAGCATGAATACGTTCGAGAAAAAAAAATTGCAAAATGCTCAACAATTGTTAGATATCTAAACATAATTTAGATATCCTCACATTCATTAAAAACCTAATCTAAAGTTTTAAAAAGAACTAAAACAAACCAGAACTACAGTTATTAGTTTCAGTGCGTATGCGTGAAAGTGTAAACAAGTTCAAAATAACGGCTCGCAAAATGATATTGAAAAGTCTAAATTAAGCACTCGATCAAAGAATATAGATTGCCACATCTGCTACCATAATCTTGCTAAATATACACAGGCATAAATCGTTAACGCAGCTTATATATTTAGTTATAAATCAATAACTTTAAACGAGGGATTACTCCGCACACTTGCCGCTAAAAATCCCTATCTTGAATTGAAATCAATACTGAACTGAAGAAGCAGCGAACCAGATGACTAAACAGATAAGTACGCTACACCTAGTCAGCCACCTTAAGGCATCCAAAATCAAGAAGGTATTTATATTTAGCGGTCATCCTATGCAATATACATAAATACACCACTCTAAATCCACCATGTGCTAGGTGCATTATACTCTCGTCCCCTAGCAACGGCTCATGTAAACACAACATAAAAACTAGCGCGCTCAGTCTTGCGCAACTGTAAGAATCCATTTTATTCATAGGGTGCCAACATCAATACAAGGGAAACACTGTACACAATAATAAACTTTCTACTAACAGGCCTTTCGTCAAGACGCTCTATCCCAGTATCGCCCTGGGGCCCAGGAAGACCTACATTTTCAATTGCACCGCACAAACGTCTTGAAACTCATCCACCCATACTTATACCATTACAACTATTACTACTAAAAGTTAAAACAGCAGCCTGTACAATTTGGATTCCCGGTATATTGTAGTCCACAATGATGTAAATCTAAACAAAGGACAACACGCAACAAAGTACACAGAGTTGAGAACCTTAGCCACGTTTAATAGATGGATACCCTATGTTTCCTGGCATAGAGGAATACTGTTGCTCCTTCTCCTTTCTCTCGATGTTCAAGGCAACCATGGGCCACGCTCATCAAAGTTTCCTTGTGGAGAATGCACAAAAGCAGTGAGAGGAAAAGACTATGGAATCGCGTGTGATAACTGTGGTATTTGGTATCACACCAGATGTATCCACATGTGTAACCAAGTATATTTTGCACAAGGCAATATCTCCTGAACTTGCTTTACCTGTGGTGTATCAAATTTCTCCAGTGAACTCTTCACCATTATTTCTGCCGAGTCATACATGAGATTCAGAAACCACTCTTCCCTGGATGCTATATCACGAGTCTCATCACTGTCAACAATGTCAGTAGCCATCATGCCAACAAGGTAGCTCAGCCAGTCACAGCTTAATCCTTGGTGGGTCCCCACCTATGACCTCAACACCGAAACACTCTGCCAATCCACGAGACTTCAACTCCACTTCAACACCACGGGCAGCTTGTTCCCAGACCCAAACCAACCACTACCAACAAAACAGCCAAACCCTTCGAACTTTAGTCATCAATTCCCAAAGTCTGACAAAAGCTGAACCGTGGAACCTATATATTATGATTGGCTCTGAAACATGGTTAGACGTCTTCAATGCAGAAATATGTCCACCCAATTATAATGCCTTCAGACGAGACATACAAGATTGTTATGGCAGAGTTATTGTTGCTACAAAGAATGACCTTGTTGCCCACGAAATACATCATTGCACAACAGTTGAAGCAGCGTTAGTGCAGATCCAGACCAATGAAAAATCAGCACCTCTTGCAGTTGGTTCTATATACAGATCACCGTCATCCACGAGTGAAGAACAGATCAACGAAATCCTGGACAATGGACCTTGTCACACCCAACAACATCATGTGGTTTGGAGGTGACCTAAACCTCCCATATATTGACTGGGAGTACCAGCAAAGATCAGGGAGCAACAATCCACTCAAGGTTAATACTGCCTTCCTTGAAAAAGTTACAGTTCTTGGACTCCACCAGATCTATAAAACACCAACGAGAGGCGACGCAATCCTAGACCTGTTCCTCACAAACCGTCCAAACCTAATTACCAGAACAACTGTCATTCCTGCCCTGGGGGACGATGACAATGTTCTGATTGGCGGCCAAGAAAAAGCACAGGAAACCAAGTTAATCCGAAGAACCGTGAGCCTCTCCATCCGAGAATAACAACAAGCCTTCAGTGGAATCACGGTCAACAAAACTAGCCCTGTGGCTATTGAACACATCTGGAAGACCACCGAGAACCATCTGAACATCATGAGGGTTAAGTATGTCCCAACAAAGATATGTTCCACCACATATCACCAGCCATCACCATAACTTGAAGCGCCTATCCAGACGCCAACACAGGACATGGGTCAAGGCAAAGAAAACAATCAAACAAACAAACAGAAAAACAAGGAGAGATAAAAGATAAACAAGAAAGAAACAAGAAGAGCCAACTGGCAAGCTTACCAGAAATATGTTCATGACTTCATCAATGAAGACAAATCAAAGAACCTAAGGCCTCTCATCAAAAATCAGAGATGTGATTCAGTTGGCGTAGAAGGATGGGCTCACGTACAATTAAAGAAGGGTGGTGGCAGACATTCTCAACGAGCAGTTCTTCGCTGTCTACACCAAAGAAGATCTCACCACAATGCCACTCTTGACAACTGCCTACCTACAGACATGACAGAAACCAATGCTAGTGTAAATGGCATCACAAAGCTCCTTAAAACCTAAACCATCGGAACGCAGCTGGACCAGACGGCATTCCCTTCCATTTTCTACAGTCAGAAGCAAATGAGCTCGCTGCTGCACTCGCACAGCTCTTCCAAAGATCACTACAAACAAGCGAGATTCCAGCAGTATAAAAATATGCAATGGTGCAACCAGTGTTTAAGAAAGGAGACCGATACCAGGCTGCGAATTACATACCTATCTCCCTTACATGCAACTGCTGACTTCTAGACTTTGCCAAGGCCTTCGATAAAGTCTCACACTAGCACCTCCTCAAAAACTCGACCAATATGGCATCCGAGGCCGCACACTAAAATGGATCGAAGCATTCCTCTCTGGTAGGACACAGGAAGTAGTTGTTCAGGGAATCATCAAAATCATCAATAGGACACGTTGTATTTGGAGTACCCCAGGGATCTGGCCTGGGCCCAACACTCTTCCCGATACACACAAATGTCATCGGTGACAAAATCAAAACAAAATTAGGCTATATGCAGAATATATCATCCTGTACTCTCTCATAAAAAGCATCAATGAGAGCAAAAGACTCCAACAAGCCTTGGACCATCAGGAGTTGTGGGTACAGACATGACAAATGCAATTCAACTTAGACAAATGCCATGTCATGAGTCACACAAAAAGAACCGATTACGTCCATTTACTCCCTACATGGTCAGAACCACAAACAAGAAACCAGCGTAAAGTACCTCGGTGTCGAGTTTAATGAATATCTCCACTGGGGGAAACACATAAAGGTCACCACAGCAAAGGCAAATAAGACAGTCGCCTTCATCAACAGAAACATCAAAAGATGCCCAGACACCTTTCAGTCACATTGCTTCAAAAGTCTAGCCCTTCCAGTACTTGAATATGCCTCAGTAGTCTGGGACCCCCATTATATGAAGCTCAAATCTGACATCGAGATGGTTCAGAGGAGAGCCGCCAGGCGGATCTTCCACGATTTAGAACAACGACATGCGCCTCTGATTTCTTTGTCAAATCTGAGCTTCCATAGCTTCAAACTAGAAGAAAAGTGTACAAGGTATGTATGATGTACAAAGTCATAAATTGCCTTATTGACATCACACTTACCGCTGAAATACATCAGCCACGCTTGCATACAACCACAGGACATAACTAGGAACTCACGATCTCATACTCCAAGTCTGACACACACCACTCATTTTTCCACACAGCTGCACGTCTCCGGAATACTGTTCCACCAGCCGCACCAGATACCACCTCACTGGTAGCTTTCAAGCAGCAGCTGGGAGGCTGGGTAGCAAACAAATCCCCTATTCCAGGCCACACCATATTTAAGGCCTCAACCATAACACCGAAACACAAACAGTACACGATTTAAGTCGAAGGCCCATCGAGGTTGCAAGGCACCCAGAATTCGCATTTAAGTTCATGCATGTGAATCCATGCAGTATTTTATATTGATAATTGGTTGCTGTTTTAATAAATCATATTCGATAAATATTGCCCTTTTTTAATGTTGCCCACATTTGTATGCAGCACATAAATGGGAACTGTCACAAAGTGGTTTGTATAGAATTTAATCAGGCTTTAGAACAGTGGTTTTGTATACAAGTATGGTTGATGGGATGGTGCTGCCATCTCTGGTATGTATTGTCGCGGAGGTATACGCTGGTGCCTTCTGGCGATTAAGGCGTGTAACGTTTTAACTGCCGACGAGTCAGATTTAATTAATTTCATTTGTAGCGTACACCACTAATTCTACGGTTAGGTATACCAAATTTGATACCAGTATAAATTATTTAACATGACTGGTAATATGGTGTCCTGTCAAACTACTTATGTTGTGGTTATAAGAAGATTATATTATGAACTTATAAAAGTTGTTTACAGAAATGTAGGTGTGAAAAAATCTAGGGTCACACCTAGCTTATGAATAGAGTGCGTGTTTTATTAAAATTATGGATTAATTCATGAGAGTTGGAATGTACGATTAATATTGTGGAATCCGGCTCGATACAGGGAATCCAGTGATATTGATTATGAAAGTAATTGACGTAAGTTAAAGATTGAATGAGCACTTATATAGCCATACGTTTAGCTCGTAAAATCTATTATAAATTCAGCTAGTTGAATGGATTGCTTCGAAGTGTGAATGATTTCGGGAGCCAGTTTTTGAAGCGAATTTAATTCGTATTAAATGTTGTAATTGGTCAGACTAACTTCCGGTCGTCAAGCTATATAAGGGCCGGAGGGCCATTCGTGGCCAGACGAACATTTCAGCAGAAGAAAGTGTTGCACTCTCGTCTCCAGGAATTGGGCTGAAACGTGTGTCCGCCCAACGCCTGTAGTAAATACTTCTACGATTTCAGCAGTACTGATTAGTTGTGAGACGCTGCACTTCTCACGCGTTGAAGAAGACTGAGCGATATCCGACTGCAGTTCCGTTTTGACGAGACCTTCGAATGCGGGGCCACCACCGTTTCGTCTGCTAGCTATCGTAACACAGACTCCGTGACATACCTTCTCGACATCGCCGATGTCGTGACATCGATTCAGTGTTGTCGCATGGTGATTCGCGTGGGATCGACAAGGCAAATCTACCGTCTACTTGATCGCCCGAGTCGCCTGCTTTCATCTACGTGAATTCGTTCGCCGAACGCCGAGCGACTTTCGACTTCGTCCTGACATCTCGCCGAACGCGACCGATGCGAACGTTGACATTCACACATCACGAGACATTCATTGGTTACAGTTCATAGACTTTACAACGGTGTTTACCCGTTTTCATGTAAGTGACCAGCTGTTTAAATTGTCTCCCATGTTATTTCGTATTTGGATGCATACTCGTTGAGTACAATGTATGGTGTTATAAATATAATGTCATAGCAGAGTAACAGTTGGCCAACTATCACTGAACCGCTTTTGTTTGTTGTTGATGTATTAAATGGGAATGCCAGTTGGCTTCTCGTACATACATATCTGATGACACGTTATGTCTCTCGTTCACCCCGAATCCTAGTGCACCTGAACCTATAACTTGCTATGTCAAATCGGGTACCGCCAATTTATTAATTTATTAATACTTACACTCGATTTTGTGACAGGAACAGTTTTCTAATTAAATAATTACTACTGTTTTAAAAGGGAAAATAATGTTTAAATAAACAACACGTTAAAGTTGCATTATACAAATAATAATAAAAAAGTGAAATATGAAATTCCCTAACAGCAACCAAATTTGGACAGTTAGCTTATCAGCTACTCCTACTGTGACACGTAATTATGTATTGACCGTGGTGGTGTACTGGTTAGAGCGTCAGACTCTCCGTCTGTTGGTATTATGCAAATATACCGTCTAAACAAGTTCATGTATGTAAACAAAGTTAAATATTTAATATGATTATGGTATCTTAATAAAAACTATCAAAAGCATGGGACTAGAGAACGTTTGGCTAAATGGATGTGTATACAATTCCCTTGATATAATAGTACAACAACATTTTGTTATCCCATAATGTTGTATTATCTTCAAATAACTTTAATTTGATCAGTTAATTAAAGTTTTTGTGTCAATTTAACAAAAGTTTTTTTTTTTATTACATTGTGTAAACAAATACAACAATATAAGTGCATATTTTCATCATATTATCTTTACTACTAAAAGTTATCTAATAACCCCAAGTTAATTGACTAGCTTACCATTTAATAGACACTCAAGATACTGCCATGTTGTCTGGAACAGAATAGTTCCATAAAGAACTATTTTGTAAGAATATTAGTGTTATGTACAATGTTATGGATAGGATTTAGAAAGCAATAATCAATCTTATTAAATACAGCTGTAATCAAACCATGTGACTTGGATAGATACATTTTAATGAGAACATAAATTATTATTCCTCTGCACAAATTAGAGCGAAACACATTTCCGTCAAGCGGAACTCTTGTCTCAACGGGGATTTCATACACGCCCATTGCACCGACCTAGCCTTTGAGCCTGCTATATGTGTGTATAAGATCATAGACAAGAATACAAGCATAGGCAACTAAGTTTATGTCAGTACCATAACAGCTTGACTGTGAAAAACCCTTAATTCCTTTAAAATGTGGGAGGACTATTATTAAATTAATACTAGGTGGTGTATCATTCATATTATAACATAAACAGGTATTTTTTTATGTAGCAGGGTATCCAGTTATCAGGAATGCTCAAAGTTTTACACTTTACTCCCTGACAGACCTGTTAAATTGCACACCATCTCGACTTCTCTGGGAAGCATCCAGCAAAGCTGCAATTAATGCGCGGAGACTATTGGTACACAAATATTCACCACTGTCTATAGCCAGGTAGTGTTTAATACATCTGAGTGAACTGTAGCAACGTAGAGTGGATGAATATGCCCAAGGTTTGACACCGCAGCACAGGATTCAAACCCGGGTTATCTCATTCATCACAACTATAAATGGTTCAATATATAATTTAGATACAGTTATCGTTACAATCCACTTTAACACACAATTTAAGTTTGTAATAATTCTTGTAAATTGCTTTTGAGTGTCATTATTACAAAACCAAACGTGACCTTCTGAACGATTTTCTTAACGCTATGTCTAAACTCGTTTTAGCTATGTTAACGCTATTGCATAGGCTCGCTTACAAAATGTTATCAAAGGGCTTTATAGTACCAATTATGTTTTCTATAAAACATTTAATGTTTTTGATATATGCTGTTTTGCTCAAATTTACTCTTGAGCGAACTGCTCCACATAAAATGACGTTTTATTTAAATAGTGCAATTTCATATCATTTTAGTCTACAGCTATATGGTGTGCATCGTTGTATATTGATATACAGTCAATATTCACGTTCTTTTCATTTTTTGAGAGGGCAATGTTTATACATTTTCGTTTCAGTACGTTTAGTGTTAGTTACTTTACATTTTTTATTTTTGGGGACAGTGCACTATGTATAGTATTTCCTCAAACATTAGTGTCTACTCAATAATCCTGTTGTGTTTTGTTCGATATACTTATTTGCTTATTCTCAATCTACGTTCATGTTGTGGCAGTACATATGCTGTAATTTACTTTTACTCTTTTTGCGCTGATGCAATAAGTACATTGTGTTATATATGCATGAGGAATATTCGTAATATTCTCTTTTATAAAATGTATTTACATAATGCTCAGGGTATAGCTTGTGTAGCTCTTTCACAACGTCTAGTCTATGTTTATATGATGTGTCCTGTAAACACAGAGCACTATTGTTTATTCAATTTTCCAATATAATTGATAACAATTATTTCTTAGCGCAATTTGTTGGTCTAGAGAAAAATTCTGTCTATCACATATTAAAAACGGATGAAATGAATGAAGATGGGGATGTTGAACCATTTCAACATTCACCATACTTCGATGATGATAATTTAATAAACCATTTAACGAACAAACAAAGCAAATGTATCGTGCTAAGCCTAAACTGTCAGAGTTTAAATGCAAAAATTGACGAAATTAAAATAAAGCTAGAATCATTCAGAAGTAGTGGCTGTGAGATTAATGCTCTATGTTTACCAGAAACTTGGCTCGATGAAGAGGCTGACACTTCTTTATTTCAAATAAATGGATATACATTAATATGCCAAGGCAAAATCTGTAGTGCATATGCCGGCTTGGCAATCTACCTCAGCAACAAATACAATTGCAAATCTGTCAATATCCGTGTAAATACAGACACTCAATTTATTGAAATAACATGTTGTGACAACAAGAAAAAAATAATTCTTGGAAATATATATAGACCACCTAGAGATATTATCGAAAACTACCGTATATTTACAAAAGAATTTGCATCAAATTTAGTTGATTTAAAAAAATATAAAAGTGAAATAATAATTGCAGGTGATTTCAATATTGACTTACTTAAAATTAACGAAAAACCCATAATATGTGACTATTTTGACACAATCGTTTCACGTGGTTTCTTCCCTAAAATTACTATGCCAACACGACTCTCAGAATATCATGGAACACTCATTGATAATTTTTTATGCAATTTGTCAAAAGGATTCTTCAAATCCTCAGCTGGTATTTTAGTGAGCAATATTTCTGATCACTTTCCGTACTTTCTAAGTATGGATTATGTTGAAACAACTAGTGCAATACCAAGGTTTATACGAATAAAACAACAAAGTCCTGACTCGCTCAATAAATTAAAAATTTAAATAATAAACTCAAATATTTATAATAAACTTAACATAGATATTCATGCGGATCCGAATGAAAACTACAATATCCTCGATGAAATTGTTACTGCAGCTATGGATAAATTTATACCTATTAAAGTAATTAAATTTAACTAGTATAAACATAACAAAACTCCTTGGATTACCAATGGCATTATTGTGTCGATAACATTTAGAAACAAATTGTATTCGAGAATGAAAACGACTCAAATAAATACAGAGCATTATCATGAACTTAAAACTGACTTACATACTTATAATAAAATTCTTAAGAGTAATATTAGATTAGCTAAGCAAATGCATTACCAATCCAGTTTTGAAAAGCATAAGCATGATGTTAAAAAAGACGTGGTGTTTAATTAAAGAAATTATTCAGAAAAGTCAAAAGAAAGAACAATTTCCAGATTTGTTCAAAGTCGATGGGGAAATGATTAGTGACAAATGCATTATTGCAAACAAATTTAACACGTTTTTTACTAATGCTGGTCCTACTCTAGCCTCTAAAACAACTACTAGTGGAGGTAAATCATACAAAGATTACCTGAAAAACCCGATATTGCACACCTTCAGATTTAATCCGATTGACATGGAAACTACTGTTAATACAATTGATCGGTTACCTCCAAAATCAAGTTGTGGAAAAGACGGTATTTCAACACAATTACTAAAATTTATTTAAAAAAATGATATCAGCAAAGCAGTCACTCTAATTATTAATCAATCAATAATAACTGGTATTTTTCCAGACAAATTAAAAATTGCAAAAGTCATACCCCTTTCAAAAAAGGTGATGTTTCTGATTTTAACAATTATCGTCCTATTTCTATCCTGCCAGTGATTTAATTTTTTTTTGAAAGGGTTGTGTTTGATCAAATCCACGATTACTTCCATTCTAAAGCGTTATACTACAATAGCCAATATGGGTTTAGAAAGAAACATTCTAATGAGCTTGCTACACTCGAAATCATAGACAGAAATGTACGAGAACTTGATAAATCGGTTACTCCAATAAATATATAACTTGATTTATCAAAAGCATTTGACACAATTGATCACGATATATTGGTACAGAAGTTAAATTACTATGGATTAAATGACAAGGCTCTGGACCTTTGTAAGAGTTATTTACAAAATCGTAAGCAGTACGTAGAAATTGAAAATGTTAAGTCTAAGGAAATAGTCATCAACACTGGTGTCCCCCAAGGTTCAATTTTAGGGCCGCTCTTATTTATTATATATATATATATAAATGATATAGCACTTTCTAGTGACCTTTTCAAATTCATAACATATGCTGACGACACCACCCTTACTAGTACACTAAAAACTTTAATGATTCAGAAGGCCAAATGCGAAGTGAAAATATTAACAAAGAACTAACAAAGATTAGTAATTGGTTAAAAGCTAATAAACTGTCACTAAATGCCAAAAAGACTAAATTCATGACTTTTCATATGCCTCAAAAGAAAATAGAATACCCTGTATTACAAATAGATGGGGCACACATTGAATGTGTAAATGGTTTCAATTTGTTAGGCATCACAATAAATAACCATTTAAACTGGCAGAGTCATACAAACAAAATAGCAAATAAAATCTCTAAAACAATTGGCATACTAAATAAACTTAAACATTTTTTACCACCTAATACATTATATATTATGTACAATGCTCTTATTCTCCCTCATATTAATTATGGCTTACTTTTATGGGGTCATCAGGCACATCGAATTTTCAAATTACAGAAAAACAATACAATACAATACGAATAATATCCTTAAGTAAATATAATGCTCACACAAGTCCTATTTTTAAAAGACTTCAGTTGCTAAAGTTGGATGACATTTATAAAATCCAACAACTAAAATGTTACTATAAATTAATTAACAATCTTTTACCCTACTACTTCAATGTTTTTCCAAACACACACATCTATAATATTCATCAGCACTACACACGTGAAAGAAATAATATGTATATGTCCAGATTCAAACATGAATTTGCCAAAAAATGCATTAGACACAACATAATAGAGACAGTTAGCAATACACCAAGTATTATCATTAATAAAATTTACACCCACAGTCTGTATGGTTTTTCAACATACACAACAAACTTTTTTATTTTAAATTATGAATCCTGTTGTCGTATTCATAATTGCTTTATTTGTAATTCGTAATACGTATTGAAATGTATACCTAAGTATCCATATGTACGACAGTTATTTGTACAAGAGTCCTTGTATCATGTATATATGTTGATACACTGAGTAATTATCAACTGTAAAACAAGGCATATGCTATTCTGATTTGTGACATGTAAATTTTGATGTTGATTATATTTATGGGGTGGCTCCTGTGCTAGCGATATTGTATATCTTAATGGGAGTTTCCCGACCTTATCTAGTTGTTGCGTCAAAGTAACAGAAAACAACTCACTGGTGAAGAGAGAGAACGTTTTAATTGCAGCACTGACACACACATTGCTTTACGTCTGACTGCCCGCAACCCGCCAGTCTTCCACATACATGTCAACCTCGCATAATGTCATTACATAACAACGCGGCATTGTGCCAAAGTCGCCGCCGACGACGACCGCCGAACAATAACGGACACGCCCAAAATACACTGCACTTCTAAGCCACACTGCACTTCTATACAACACACCCCCCTGATTTTCAGAACATCATATACATCATGGTTCATAACAATCTGGGACATCATATACATCATGGTTCATAACGATCTGTGTCGTCTCTCCCGGGAGCTTCGCCTGGGCAGAGGTCGGTCTACCTCTTCCTCACTGTCAGAAGACTCCCCCTCAGATGCTTGACGCGCAGGAAGCCGCGGAAGATCTTCGTCACTGAATGTCTGCGCCCTCTCGGGAGGAGCAGCCTCCGGTGGTACAGCCGAGCGTAGGTCGCGTACGTGTCGTGGCATACCATCCACCTCCATTGTGTGATCGGAGATCACTCCCGTCACAGTTCCCAACTTGAACTTCGTGTGACACCGGTTCTCTGATGGCTTCACCCATACGGCGTCTCCAACGTCATATGGACTGTCGATTGCGCCTGGCTCATTGTGTAGTACGCGGTCGATTCCAAGCACTCGTATCTCGTAGTTGTAGAGTTTGTTCGCAGGGGCAGTTGCCGGGTCGACATCATCTTTCGGCGCCACATTGTACCAATAAACGGCCTCCGCAATTGGACAACACTTCCTCGCCGCAATGCGCTTCACCGATCGATGACACCTATCGGCAATCCCACTCCCGGAAGCAACGTAGGCACATCTAAAACGAACCCGCAGTCCCCATCGCTCCGCAAACTGCTTAAACGCACCACTGCGGAAGGCCGAGTCGTTGTCCGTGAGCAGCTCCACCGGCGCTCCACGCTCGAAGAACACCAACTCAAGCTGCTGAATAACATTGTCAGTGTCCTGTCGTTGCAGGCGTCGCCAAACGGCGAACCGTGTCGGCCCGCAGTCGATTAGAGTAAGGTAATGACAGCCCTTGACATGGGTCACGTCCATACCAACCCTGTGCCAGATCTCATCAACATTCAGCTCTCCCTTAGCCCACTTTACAGGAGCTGGGTCGATAGACTGGCAAACTTGACAGGCTTTAACAACTCGCTGCACCTCCTTCCTGGTCACCGCCGGGCTCAGCTTTCGCGCGAAATATAGCGTGCGCTTAATTCCATGATGCCCGGTGACTTCGTGAATTCTAGCAATCCTTTCATCAGGCAGAGGGTCAACGGCACCGCCGCACACAGCAAAAGTCGGCTTCTCGCACATGTTTGGCTTTCCAAGCCATTTCTGAGGCACACGTGTCAGAGCGTCGCCCCGATTACATTCTGACCGGACAAGTTCGATGTCCAGGGCCATACCATATTCGTTTACCAGTGCCTTGATTGTTTTAACACGTCTACGAATCAACATCTCACTGGATGCCTTGGTCTTCAAACGGACTTTTCCGCTCAGGGCGTTCAAGATCCAGTGATAAACAGTTAGAGAATCAGTTCGCAGGTGCAGCTTCTTCAACTTCCACGCGAGCGCCGCATTGACTCCTTTTATCACTGCGTCCAGTTCAGCCATATTGATGTGGGAGGATGCATCTTCGGACCGCAGCCAGCTCGCTTCTTCCACCACGTGACCGTCCACCTCAATCGCGACGCCCAGTGCCAAGGAACGTGCGTCCACCCACACCATCGCCTCCTCACCAACGACATCCAATCGACCTTTTGCTGGATCATCCTGTTTCACTCTTCGAACCGTGTCTTCCAGCATTGCGCGCAGCGACTCATCATAGACCTCCTCATCCCACGTACTGGTCAACGAATTGGCCCTCCGTTTGATGAACGCCGTTGCAACCCGGAGCCAGCCGCACACCGGCTAGTGGCCGACGAGCTTTCCACAAAACGAGAACACTGAGCGCCTCGTCAGTGTGTCCGGAACCTCGCCGAACACGTTGTTGCGCTTCCAACGCAGCTCTCCTCGCTCCCCCCAAATTTCCAGGCCCAACACTCTAGCTCCGTCAGCCACACGTTCCGCTGGTTTACATTCAAGTCCGTACCGCAACAGATGGTTCTCGACGCATTGAACTGATGCCACGTCCTCGTTTACGAAAATGTCATCAAGGTAAGACGAAGTGGCACGGTCGACAGTCTCGTCCTGCGTCAGCACCGCGGTAAGCACGGATTTCATAACACTGGGCGCCACATTCAAACCAAACCCCAACCTCGTGAGGCAGTACCTTTGCCCAAGAAAGATCACAGTTTGGAAGGGCCACAGAGATTCGTGGACTCGTATCTGCAGGTACGCTCTGCGAAGGTCAACAATTGCCACGTTAGTTCCTAGTCGCCGCCACTCTCGTAGCTTGTCAGCACAAACATCAGCGCTCGCTGTGAACGCGTCCACGTACGAGTTCAACTCACGGAAATCCATCACCGGCCGTACCTTGTCTTTATTCTGCTGAACAATCGCCATCAGCGGTATCAACCCTTTTGCAGGCCCAAACTTCTCATCATCATAGGGCTCCAACCACCCGTTCGTTGTCCCTCTTCAATTTCCGTCTCGTAGCTCAATCTGGCACTAGTCGGGGTGGAATACTCGGCAACTCTGTTTCGCAGAGCGTGAGGCTCGGCGTCATCAGACCATTTCCATGCAACAGTCCAAGCTTTCTCCCTAGCGTCGAACGAAACACAGAAGTCCGGCTCGTCAATCTTGATCGCAGCCGCGCATACCGGTTTCTCGTCTGTCTTAGGCGACCCAAAACGCGTCGCAAGCGAAGGGAAGATCGTCACGCCGCCTAGAGCTGAGATGCCGTTGATTCCCAGGATGAACTCAAAACCCAGTGGTTTGAAGTCAACAACATAAACATCAACCACCACTGAGTCGCCGTTACTAACACGGAGCTGAACGCGGCCAACACCTTCACAGCGTTGCCTTTGACCGCTCACAGTCAACACGTCGGCACTTTTTCTCGTCCACGATGCGCAGCACGGCGCGTGATCGATGCAGTGTGAGCACCCAGAGTCAATGAGAGCAACACACATGACACCATCAACGGATATCTCCGTCACCGGCAAAGCCGCGGCGCTTACTGGACGTCGGGGTTGGAGGCTAGCGCAGACGGCCTCCCCCCGTTCTCGTTTCCCGGCCACGACGACGCAAAGTGACCCAGACCATCGCATTCGTAACACCTCATACCGCCTCGTCCGCCACCTCGTGCACGCCCGCCATATGCATTGCCGCGACCCTTCCGGCGGAGCAGACAATCTCTGGCCAGATGATTCGGCAGGTTGCACTCGAAACACAGTAACCCTGACGTCACAGCCGTTCGCTTCACTGGCGCACCAGCACCAATTCTCACCGCACTAACAGCGGCCGCAACACCAACCTCATCCGTCAGGACGGCTCTCGCTCTTGTCAAAATGTTATCAATTGGCAGCTCATCCATACGCGAACCAGCTCTAAACAGTTGTTTCACAGTATCAGGCAGTCCTGCTACAAAAACGCACGCAAGCGCTTTGTCACTTAGTCCGCCGAACGGCACAGCGAGCCTACGCAGCTCCGCCAGAAACACATCTACTGTCTCCCCGGGCTGCAGCCTCCTTGCTACGAATTGTTCATAAGCTATGAACGAATCAACAGCGAAGGCGGTTCGCAGCGCTTTCTTAATCTTCTCACTGTCCTTCTTGTCCGCGTCAGGGAGTTGCTGGTAGACGGCGAAGGCGCCGCCAGTCAGACGAAGCGGTATAACACTTTCCAAGTGGACTATGCCGCGCAAATTGCAAACAAGTTCCGCTTTCTCCAGCCACTCTACAACATTATGGGTGGCATCTCCGCTGAATTCCGGGATTAGACGCAGTTCCATCGCGCTCTCCACTCAGTCAGCCGGAATAGCTTGTCGCGTCAAAGTAACAGAAAACAACACACTAGTGAAGAGAGAGAACGTTTTAATTGCAGCACTGACACACACGTCGCTTTACGTCTGACTGCCCGCAACCCGCCAGTCTTCCACATACATGTCAACCTCGCATAATGTCATTACATAACAACGCGGCATTGTGCCAACGTCGCCGCCGACGACGACCGCCGAACAATAAAGGACACGCCCAAAATACATTGCACGTCTAAGCCACACTGCACTTCTATACAACACTAGTACTCATGTTATTCATTGTGTATATATCGTATTTATAGGTCAAATAAACTGATTCTGAGTTCTGAGTTCTAAGTACTTCTACTACCACGTGTGTATGTATGTAATAAGGCTGTCTAACAGATAGATGTTAAAATCGATTACATCATCATCGACCACAGGAGTGGAAATTGTGCACATGGATTTATAGGATCAGTGTCAACTGAAATTACTGTGTCAATTAATTAATGATGCGTGAACATATCAATAGGAAAAATTGACACCATGTGATGGACAAGGTACAGTTAATACTCATAAATGGACCACATATTTATAATGGACAGCTGCACTAGTCTCCTGAACGCAGCATTTGTAAACACAAACTGGTTATTCTTTGTTTACAGACATGTACAATATTTGTTTAACTACAATAACGAGTTCCTGCTGGCTTGCAAGCATTTGCTGTCTAGTTATTACTTTTAGTTAGATTGGTGTATTAACATTAATGTTCTATTGTCATCATAATAAACGTATCAAGTGTGTTGACTATACAATTATTTTCGAATGAGCATTCTTCTTAGAATGTTATGTTATTATGTTATGGAAACCACAAAACAATATGAAAGCATCTAAATTTGTGATACTTTACAACAGGTTATGATTACACTTGTAATATGCTATTTTTTTTGTTAAGTATTATGTCATGTTAAGATGTAATACAGCTGTATTATAATGATTAATTTTTTGTTATTTAATTACTTTCTTATTTTTCTAATAATCACTGTTCAGTGTGATTTTAATAAAATGTAAACAATAAGACAATCTGCAGTTAAACACTATTACTTATCTTGCACAATAAAACTAATTTACTTTATTAATAAATTGTTTTATCTGTTTGATGTGACATTGGAAATATTATTATTATATGGGATATTTTGCTGTCAAGATGTGTCAGATCATGTAAAAATCTAAACAGTTATGTTTATGTTAATGGAACAGCAATACATAATATAATATTAAACCAAAGGAAATTGTTTATATAAAAGTTTCTGAAGGAACGTTTACTTAACGAACAATGCATGCCGTTCACTACTAGCACTAGCAGCGTAGGTCGTTCACTCGTTCAGTCGTTGTCGAGTCGATGAAAAGTTTTGTTACGCACGTGTTGACTGTTGGATATGAGAAAAGCACGTTTGTAAACTTTATTGCAAATGACAACAGCGGTGGTTCCCAGCAAAGCATCGTGTTTTTTAATATGACGCATGGATGATTTCACCACGTCACACAACTGATTTAGAGAGAGGGTTATGGAAAGAAAGCGGACTCCAACGGAGCAACCTTCTCTCCCGAACGATGTAAACAGAATGACTGGCAAACTTCCGGCGTTCAGTAATATGACCTAATTTTCGCGCATGGGCGGAGCCTGCTAACCTACTCTGATTCGAGACCGAGCAAGCGTGCGAGCTTGCGATTGTGCGAGCGAACATGCGTGAAATAGAATCTATTGGACAACAAACTACTCCCAAACTACAACCAAAATCGTTTTTTATATAGATAACTGCAATGCAATCTGTATATTAATTCACATTATTGTAAAAGATAAAGGTAATTTCTTATATAGCGCAGTGTCCAGTCCTCAGGACTGCTCAAAGCACGTTACATTTTACGCCCTTTTGTGAATCGGTGACGGACGCTAAACTCATACGCAAAGCAATACCTTGCTGCAGTGGCATTATGGCATGGTCATGGCAAAAAAACATCTTGCCATACACGGAATGTATGGCAGCAAATATATATATATGGATTTACGGAGTTCTATTCAGATGTATAGAATAGTAGGCATACCATCGCCTATACCACATTGGGTACGTTCTTCGGTGGTAATAGTAGCATGATGAATCAGTTATATTTCGATCCACTTACTCTTTTGATTGTGGGAATCAGACGCAAACCTAACTTCAAAGCGTCCAAGAAGGCAAATTATATTATATGTATCAACATGGGTGCACTGCATTACAGCCACAAGAAGAGACTCTGTGACTGCCTCTTGAGAAATTACCCTATAAAAATATTACAAAAGGAGAAAGTCTTAGCCTTAGGTGTAATAATACCAGACAAACATGAAGTAAGGCAGCCTAAATTAAACAATTTAAGATTGCAAGAAAGCAAACTCTATACTAGGTGCATCTACATGTTTGACACTGAGGTCTGAGCCATGAAATATAAAAAGAAGAAATGATGAGTCGAGGGCGACCAGAACGATACAGGAATCGAGTCACATGAACTTCCTTAACAGATTGAAAGTACTATACATCACTAGACACTACTCTTATTCAAGAGTGAGTTGAGACTAGCCTAGGTAACTATAACAATTTTACTGACTGACTCACATTTTCATAGATTTATGATAGACTCACGACCCGGAAATGTGCGTTAGGTCAAACATGGTGTCACTGAAATAGGCCTATTTTAAAACACTGCCCGATCTCGCACTGATTAACGTGACACGCGTGTTCTGACTATTTACACAGCGCACGGTTTTTGACGCAGGCGTCTTTTATGACATTTGCAATGGAATTTCGCCGATGTTTTCGTAAGTACTTCAGTCAGAACAACTTTTCTAACAGTTTGTTTGCAGCATTTGTTAGAATAGGTATTAAAGATTTACCACATAGCTATCTTACGAAAGAATTTGATCAAGTTTTTATTAAGACGGCTAAAAACAACTGTACGTAAGGAATATGGAGAGTAATACGCCAGTCAATGTGTAACTCCCTTCCTTCTTATATCCACGATTATATTGTAAAACATGAGGATCAACGTAAAATCAGGGTAACTAAAATGACACTTCTAAGCTCCGTGTTTACAACAACTAGAAGCACACCAGAGGAGATTGGCAGGCTCCGCGCATGCGCGAAAATCAAGTCATATTAGTGATCGACCGTAAACCGGCGCCATTCAATCAATGCATGCAACCGAGTTATCATCGCAGTTTCATTGTCTCTACGATGGCAACCTCCGTCTCTGTACGCAATGGCAAGGACCATTTACCATATTTCCTTTACATATATTGTGTTCACCGCAACTGTGATAATCTTTCTCTTCCGTCGTGTCCATGTTTATACGAGAAAGCGTGTTTAGCTCACGTATCATTCCTGGATGATTTGAAGGCAATACGAATGATTTACACAGTTTACTGGACTCAGCTTAGCCAAGTTGTCATCACTGATCTTGATCGCAGTTCGTCTTTGATACAGGTAAGCCAGTATGTATTATGTATAATAGTTGTTTGCTTATGGCGCGAGAAGGAGTTTTAATATATAAAAAAACATAAAAGTTGTAGGAAAATTAAGAAAAATCGTACAGATAAAGTTGTAGGCCTATGCCTTGGCAAACCGGGCTAATAAGGGATTTATAATACTATAATATTGGCAATATTATCCTATAACAATTATCATATAGCCTAGGGCAGTGGTTCTCAGACTAGGGGTCACAGCCCCCTGGGCCAGGGGGTCGTTTGGCAATTTCAGGGGTCTCTTCTGATGATATTGTCATTGTATAATTGTGGATCAGCTGATTGTAATTATGATCAACCATGTTGTGGAGGAGAAAAGTGTTAAAAAACTGACATTTCTATTGCAAAGGATCTATCTTGAAGCTGAAAGGTGGGAGTATGGAAAGAGGATATCCCCTGGAAACAAATGCCCTCAATTTGCACCGTTTGAAGAACCTCTGACTGGACACGAACTCTGTTCATGATATATTTCTATTCTACACACAAGTCGATTAACTGACATTGTGACAAGTACAAAGGCCGTCAGAGAGGAAATCTAGTTTTACGGGTATCACAAACAAAATGAAACTTCTCTCAACTTGGCCAGAACATGGTTGAGAATTACATCTGACCTGCCTCATTGATATGTTCGGCTGCTCATATCTAGGAACGTTTAACTCCAATGGAAATTGTTGATACTATATTTCTTTTTGAGAAATTCAAAACCATAATTCATAAAATTGGAGGCGCAAGATTTATTTGGGTATCTTTGCCATGCGGGAAACAATATTAGAACTCAGAGTTTGTAAGATAATTCTGTGAAACACTTAGTCAAACATATAGGCCAGTACTAAGTGGCCCATTCAATGTCCAACTGACACCTATGCACCTGATGACAATGATACTGCTCAGACAGAGCTTCTGCGACTCCAGCAACATTGGTGCTATGGTGAATGTCTATCCTGAAACTGTAACAATAATGACACAAACACTTCTGAGAACTACTGGTCTAGGTGTACAGTCTAGCTACAATATAGTGTATACAGGGTCAAAAATGGGTTTATATAATGGCTTCAACAACTACATGATTTATTCAACATATACATTTATTAGTACGCATAATGTATAAAGAAAAAAACATCATCGTAAACGAGAATGAAATAATACAGAAAACATACACTTGTAGACTGTTGTACAATAGTTACGATAATTTGAGGCCAAACAAAAAGAAACACTCTTGGTTGTATTTGTTTAAAATAGACACGCCCTTGTGATTTAAAAGTAAGTTTTTTTGATGATGGCCACCACGTCTTAGATCATCTAAATAATCATGGTGGCTGATTTATGTAATTACTACAGCCCAACTCCCTGAATTATAATTACATATAAAGCATGACTTGAAATAATCAAGCAGTACACTGCATGACAAGTTTGGGATAAGAATTTATTGATAAAAAACTTTCTTTTTTCACTGGCATATATAATAAAAAAGAGGCTGCGGTACCCAAAAAATACACATGTTTCATTTGTATATGGCATCATGTAAGTGAAGTTATAGAAAATAATATGTGATGATGTTTCATTCTGTTTCATACATTATATTATTATGCTATATTGTATATTGTTTAAATAATATATTATAATAATGTGCGTTATTGTAATGTTTAATATGTTGTTATACAGTTTAATCTAAGTACAAAAACAAGGCTTGCATTAATTCATCTAGGTACAAGTAAATCCTCCTTCCACTTCTGACTGGTATCTAAGGCTTTCATTGTTTGCCTAATGCATAATATGACAACATCCTGATTCATTCCTATCCGGGGTAGAAATTGGTGGCAGCACATTGCAGTATGCATTTCACATTAAAGTATCCCTGTCTGTTGGTAACAACACATTGCAATAGACGTATGACAGTACATTACTCCTGTCTGTTGGTGACAACACATTGCCGTTGACATATGACAGTACATTATCCCTGTATGTTGGTGACAACACATTGCAGTAGACGTATGACAGTACATTATCACTGTTTGTTGGTGACAACACATTGCAGTAGACGTATGACAGTACATTATCCCTGTATGTTGGTGACAACACATTGCAGTAGACGTATGACAGTACATTATCACTGTTTGTTGGTGACAACACATTGCAGTAGACGTATGACAGTACATTATCACTGTTTGTTGGTGACAACACATTGCAGTAGACGTATGACAGTACATTATCCCTGTATGTTGGTGACAACACATTGCAGTAGACGTATGACAGTACATTATCCCTGTTTGTTGGTGACAACACATTGCAGTAGACGTATGACAGTACATTATCCCTGTATGTTGGTGACAACACATTGCCGTTGACATATGACAGTACATTATCCCTGTATGTTGGTGACAACACATTGCAGTAGACGTATGACAGTACATTATCCCTGTTTGTTGGTGACAACACATTGCAGTAGACGTATGACAGTACATTACTCCTGTCTGTTGGTGACAACACATTGCCGTTGACATATGACAGTACATTATCCCTGTATGTTGGTGACAACACATTGCAGTAGACGTATGACAGTACATTATCCCTGTATGTTGGTGACAACACATTGCAGTAGACGTATGACAGTACATTATCCCTGTATGTTGGTGACAACACATTGCAGTATACGTATGACAGTACATTATCACTGTTTGTTGGTGACAACACATTGCAGTAGACGTATGACAGTACATTATCCCTGTATGTTGGTGACAACACATTGCAGTAGACGTATGACAGTACATTATCCCTGTATGTTGGTGACAACACATTGCAGTAGACGTATGACAGTACATTATCCCTGTTTGTTGGTGACAACACATTGCAGTAGACGTATGACAGTACATTATCCCTGTATGTTGGTGACAACACATTGCAGTAGACGTAGGTCAGTACATTATCCCTGTTTGTTGGTGACAACACATTGCAGTAGACGTATGACAGTACATTATCCCTGTATGTTGGTGACAACACATTGCAGTAGACGTAGGTCAGTACATTATCACTGTCGGTGACCATTAACAGAAAAATCAACAATGGTGTCCTTTTTGGTATAGCAAATTATTTGTTATTGCAGTGGAAAGAAGATGGCCAGATGATGGAAGCGCAACTGGTTGCAGCAATGGAGGTGATCGCATCTGCAGCAGGACCATGGATAGCTGCTTCAACAAGTCTTCCATCGGATTTACATCCAATTCATGGAGCTCCTTTTCCTGACTTTAGGACTCGATGCAACTGTTTCGAGATATGCATAAGTATTGCTTGACTTTTCTGTTGGGTCGTTGAGTACACGTGAACCGGGTCCTAACAACCTGTCCCATGATCATTCGGACAGAGATGATGAGTCCAGTGTGGAGTGTGAGGGTGAGGAGGTTGATGTCCACAGTATAGTCGTTCGTTGTGCTGGCAGTTTTTTTATCACTTTCAGCTGCTGCTCCAGAAAGTCTGTATGTTTGGCGAGAAAATGGGAGACCTTACGGTCTTTATGGAACCAGAGCCAGAAAATGTAAATGACAAGAATGCTATTCTTATTAAAGTAGATATGCATGGTGTCTCTCAGGCTATATACCAGTGCTGGATTTGCCTAGAGTGCACAAAGGGTATTTTAACAAAACACTTTGCTCCACAAAAAATTGCCCAATATCGACCTCAGCAGGGAAACTCTTTGCTGACAGCTTATATCTGCCTTTTGAAAACTGGGAAATGGCCACCGAAAGATCCCTCTTTTTCTTACAATCAAAAACTGAAGTGCTCATTCATTATGGCTAACATGTAATATTTCTACACCAGTAATTTTATTTAACAGATGCATTTTGGTAACATTTACGGTAACAAATTTATAAATTCATAAACAATTATTAATAACAAAATAGTACAGAGCCAATTGACAAAAGGCACCACATAGTTAGTATGTTATATATAGATGCTTGTTTACAATGAAATTGAGAAAAAAAATAAGAAACACTATTACTGTTAAGGGCTTGTCTTATTATTTTCTGAAATGTGGTAATGATGTTTGTTAACTTATTTATTTACTATATCAGTGACTTTGCAATCTGTGTTAAAACTATGTTGGAAGAAAATCGCTTGATTTTTATATTAGAGAATAGCATTCTTGTCCCATACAAATAGTTTTCATTCAATTTTATGTGGTTTTTAAGTTGAGCATGTTTTTCCGAATGTTTGGCATGGTAACATTGTAAAGAAAAACATTAATTTTGAAACGGTATTCAATTGACGTATTCCTCTTTACCTTCACACTCCTGTTTTCCATGCTCATAAACTGTAGTAATACACCTGGTACTTTTTAAATTGTTGTGTCTTATCATGTCTTTTGCACTTTAATTTACTTATAGCAACCTTAAGACACCCTACTACATAGGGTGAATCCTACAGAACATACCCTTGTCACATTTGCTAATCGTGAATATTAATATAGCTTCGCTTATGATGTTTGTGATTTAAGTTTAACATGATAATGTCTTAATGTGTAAACTTGGGGTTTGTGCTCACATTTGATTAAAACTACAATATTATCACACTGCTGTGCAAATGGAACATTGCTAAGCTACCAAAATGTGAAATACCCCCAGGTTAGTAGTTCCTGTCCAATATGTAATACAGTAATACAAAGAAACGTAACAAATAGTATTGTATCATGTTACATCTATGTTTATTGAACCTGCCACAACGACCTATTTTTGTGGCACTCGATTTCCTGTAGATGTGGTTGCTATAAGCATTTATTGCTGTTTGTGTTATATGTATTTGATTATTTGAAGAACGTAAAACATTTATTAAACCATAATTTGTTGTATTATATATAATTATATAAGGTACTTAATTTAATTTTAAGGTAACAAGCAACATTAAATCAATTATACCCAAGTATTAATGGCGCAGTTGTTGTTCAAGGGGAGGTCAGCAACTGAGGAAATTGCATGGAACTTCTGCCGAATGCTTTGCGCGTGTCTCTTTGGCAAGTATACTCGATTTGCCAAGAAGATTGAGCAAACTTCCCGTCTGTTGCGCACCAGTCGGTGTAGTCGCAGAGGATGATTCTCGGGTGTTACATTCACAGGAACATCTACTTCAGCGTTGCAATCTACCTCTTCCACTCGGTAACGCTCATTTGCAGTCTTGTAGTAAAACTGAAAATATGAAAGTATAACAAACATATTAAGTATGGTTAAGGATGACTACAAAACATCTTTAAGAAACAATGCCATTTAACAAAACTCATCTCCCCTCTACTCATTAGTACGTAGCTTACATTGAATTATCCTCAAGAAACCTGTATATGTAATGTTGTGCATCAGTATTTTGAAATCACCCCCGACTTGTTATGTATAAACGAATTGATGCTAGTCGAGTTTACATGTTAGCGTTTAACATAATTTACCATTTTATGTACATTCATTGTCATATTACAAAATACAATCTAAAGCAAGGTTGTCTGTTCCATTACTAAGAAACAATAAATGTTCTAATTATTAGCATGAATTTATGTATATTTTGTTTATATTATGCAATTACATTTCAAAGCTCATACAGGGAATGAGCAATGTCACATGAGCAAAAAAGTTCTCTCATAAAAAACGAACTTGATATAAATATAAAATTATTATAATATACCAGTACATCCTAATGTTATGTACTTTTCTCTACTTAAAAATAAACAATTACTACCCAAATTGTGTACATTTTAACTTTAACATCAAATATTGTTTATTTAAAATTCGTACAGCCGATCACAAATAAAATTGATGAAGAGATTTTGAACTACAATTTTCGTAAGATTTATTTTCGTATAATTTTGTTTATAAAAATTACTAAGAATATTTCAATATTAAATGGCAAATTTGTGCATATCAAAGTTCATACTAAACAGCTTTGTCGTAATACAGTCGAACCTCGCTTTACGGTCACCTCGGTAATATAGCCACCTCGCAAGTATGGTCAACATAGGATAGTCCAAAATTATTTTTATAACAATAAAGTATAGGAAATTAGTCTCGCTAACATGGTCACCTCGTCACTCAGGTTACCTTTCGCCCAGTCCGAAGGATGACCTTAATTGCAAGGTTCCGATATAGTTGCAGTTACCTGATGATGTCAATAAGGCTGTAGTCACGGTTGTCATGGTCGATCCATGGCATCCAATCCTTCACCAATTAGTCGAGCATACCGAGGTTGTAGCGACATCTTTGTTCCTCGGAGAGTCCACGCCCGTCAGGTGCTTCATGCCATTCAGCTATACGTCATACATATTCGGCCTCTGTGGTGTAGTTGTTTTCTTCCATGAAGGATGCAACTCCATGGGACAGGAGTCGTTCTGCATCCACAACTGTATATTATAAGTTTAACGTGTTGTTTATTTGAAATCAATTTCCAATGTAAAGCGGTAATAAATATTTAATTAGATTTTTTTTCTCTCAATCATATGCCCTGTGCTTAATGCATATATATTATTAATTTGTGCAACGTTATATATGCAATACCGTATTCAATATGATTAACTTTATTAAAAGTAATAAATGAAAAGAATTTAAAATAATAGAACTTACATGCGAATTAATTTACATTACTGTCACATTTTGGTGTACAAGTATCCTAGAACTACCCTAGGGCTACAGACTAGATTTGATGTCACTGACAGCTACGCAACTTCGATTCCTTCCGTGTAGGTCTACTGTTGACCCTTTGCAATGCAGTGTAAACAGTGTACTGTAGGCCTTGCCATACGTTCATGTTCACTGTTATGAATGACAATTACAAATTCACTCAGTTATTTCATTATGAATAGTACGACATATACAGTCTAGTGTCAACCACGTAAAAATAGCGTCTTTTACTTGCAACAATAATCATAAAATAAATACTTTCCAAATAGGAAACGCCGCGCTAGTGTACGTGAGCGATTAAGGGGAAATGCCTAGAATGCACTTGCCAAATTGATAACTAAAAGTTATGGTTTTTTTGTTCCTTTTAAAACTTAGATTCTACAGTTTATAAAGAATGTGATGGTGTTCATATATCTAAAACTAGATGAATATTTTGCAATTTGATTTTTTTTCGAAAATGTCCGTGCTCTCGCGTCACTCAAATTCAACTTACGAATATCGACTACTCAGATCCGAAAAAACATGACGGTTACACTGGTTTGCTCCCTTGGTTATTAGTAAGTGAATTAGTCACCAGGTATCAATAGAAAACGACATAAATGTATAACATGCAGCAATTGAACAAGAGCCTCAAAAACCTACCGAGTGGGCGTAGCTGAACTTGTCAACATTTAGTGCGCATGACCAGAGCCTGCCAACCTCCTCTGGAAGCACACGAACTTACCTGGAGGGAAGTAACGGGAGGCGCCTTTGCTCTTTGCAAAACTATTCGGGGTTTCCCAGGAACCCCTCGTCTAAAATTAGCCCAACACGAAACGTCGGGCAATGACGTTAAAGTCTCCGTCTTTATTTTCTCGGTCTACGTCCGGTCCATGCATACCAACTTAGCGACGGCAGAAGTCCCGACATTTATTGTCTCGGTTCGTGCATAAGACTCCAGGAAGCTGCGGCGAATATGCGATTTCCCTTCATAATCGATGTATCCAGTACGTTGTCGTCTGTCTACGTCACAACCAAAATGTTGCGCGTGACCTGCGACAAGTTTACCTTTGCCATTAATGTTGATAACGGTTATATACGTGAATTGGATTACCATTACTGCATGACATCTCATAAATCAAACATTCCCACAAACAGTTGTTACTGTAACAACTTTGCCCTATGTTTTGTCACAAAGGAACACTTTTGGGAACAACATTTCTGCAAAATGTACGACGGAATGTCCGACCCACCACGTGTTGGGCATCCATTTTTATAACTTGACGTAGTGTTTGCTAGGCAACAGGCCATGTGATGGATAGGTCAATTGCTTGTGTTTATCATTTGAATGTTTCGGGTTTCGACGTCCACCATATACCACCGAGCCAATGGTTTAGTCTGGGCTTTAACAAGCAATGTCCACCCACGACCCATCAAGAGCAAACCATCTTGCTTGAAGTTGTTTGGGGAGGCTCAGGATGAGTAATTTATGACGTATGAGTGTTATCGTTTATACTCGCCAGGTGGCAGCACTCCACTCTCGTTAACACGGCAGTCATATATCGACACGTAGAATACTAAAGCGATTCCTTGATAATTGTAATATCTTTGTGATGTACACAATTATTAAATAATCCTGTTAATATACTTTCCATGTGCCTTTATTTCGTTAGAATTATGTTTTATCAATCACTAATGACTCTGACAATATATCAAAAAAATAACTGCGCCTACGCGCAGTTTCCACTTTGGCCCCACCTTCACGATCCGTATAAGACATACTCAAGAATATTCGGGACTGTCCGTCAGACTTCGATTAACTACGCCGAGTTAATAGATGCAAGAAAAACGTCATCAACATGTGTGTGTTTGAATTAGCTACCGCCACGAGAATGAGTCGTGAGCCATAACATTATCAAAAGGAAACTTAGACCAGCTGCTGTTTATGCCACAGATTCAACAAAAAAGTAGGGAAAATATATGAAATAAACGGAGAATGAACATAGCGACAGCTCATGACAGATGGATTTATTTAAAAGAAAAAACATCAGCTCTCCATGCACGAAGCCGTCCTGTGACATTGATGACATATTGAATGATTGGCATTGTTTTTGTTGGAATAAAAATATACGAAATATGACCTATGGCACTATCATGTTCCTTTTTCACTAGGTACATCTGGCTATACAGTAGAATTATTTTAAAGCTAAGTTTTAATGAAACGTTTAGATAACAGAAACTTATTGAAGCTGAGAAACATATAATGTGGGAATTAGCCTGTACTTTCCTTCGGCTTAGTGTAACTCTGTTTCGCATCACGTCCGCTTAGCAAAGGCAAATATTTGCTGGAGGCAAGCTAGAATCTTTGCAGAATGAACTATCCTGTACAACAAAAGTTTTGAAGATAGCTGAATTGCAAAACTTAACGACAAACGTGTTTTATGAGCGATAATAAGGTGCTTTCTTCGGGCCCTGGCCGGATAAGTTACACAAACTGACAAAGTCAAGCGTAAGACTAAAGTAATAATGATGTATTGTTCTTTTTATATACGGGTATAATTAATAAATATATTGAAATAGTAAATACATGTGGGTCATCCATTCAAATAAAAACATTTGGTACATCATTTTTATAAAATGTGTAGCGCCGTGGTGCAGTGACAAGAGCTTTGGACTCTCAACCGAGAGAACCCGGGTTTGAATCCTGTGGGGCGGTGTCGAACCTTGGGCAAGTTCGTTCATTATACGTTGTTCCAGTTCACTCAGCTGTATGAATGAGTACCTGGTTATAGACAGCGGTGGATATTTGTGTACGAACAGTCTTCGCGCATTAATTGCAGCGTGGCTGGATGCTTCCCAGAGAAGTCGAGATGGTGTTCGTGTGAACAGGTCTCCTATGGAGTAAAGTTTATAGCGCTTTGATCAGTCTTGAGGATTGGATTCTGCGCTATGTAAGAACTTACCTTTTTTACTTTACTTTTTATTAATTTTGACTAGGCTATGTCAGTGTTTCTCTATTATATTTGCTTAATAATGCGTTAAAGTTAAATTGTTAGTGAAAATTTGCAAGACAGGTAGAATTATTTAGGAATATTCATATTAACCCTCATCAAAAATTATATTGCACATAATTAATAATAATAAAATTATTTCTTATGTGTCAATATCGTCCAAGATCAAGCTCAGTGGTGCAACAAACCAAATGATTAACCAATCTCGTAATCGCGTACAATGCGAACGTCGTCAAAATTACCTTATTTCCTTATTTTTGGTGAATCATAGTTACAGAACATTAAGGGTTATTATGGAAGTACATTTGTCGGCGTTTGATTATGGGTGTCTGATTTACGGGAGGGTGAGACCACTAATACATGTACATATATTGATGTACCATATCACATGATTACTCGAATATGAATAGAATATCCTTTGCCGATTAATCGAACAGTACGTTTGTTACTCGTCACACCCCTGTTTAGAATAGACGTAGCTATTTTGGAGACACTCTACATTTGTGTTCAGTATACATTTTAACACACTCTTTTATGGCAACACACATAATGATTAGTATAGGAAAGAAGTCACAAAAAATGGAACACTTGGGTTTAAATTGGGAGTGAACAATTTTCTTTCTCAAAAATTGTTTGTTCTCATATAATGTTATAGTACAGGGTTGAAAGCGTACTAAGATGATAAGCAGAAGATAACTTTTTGCCAGTTGTGTATTATATAGGATGATGAAATAGATCGTTCACATTTTTGTGTCGCGTCTGTCACACTTCTACATCTGCGTCCAGCAAAAAATTATACAATGATAATTCTTTTTTTGCTTGTTAAGGTCTATTATGATGGTAGTGACCAGACAAAAATAGAATCATTAGGTTTTCTGTCGAAATGGTCGAATGATAATGCTGACATTGCATAAATGTGTCCCTTTTCAAACTCCGGTTAAAAAAGTTCCACCAAAATGTGTCTGTTTTTCTTAATAGAAAAACTAATTACCTGTTTGTGTCTGTCTTACACCTCACACCTAACTCAGTATACCTCTCATGGGGTACTGAGTTCTATAGATTCCACTCTAGAGGACGAAAACCCTTTTTTTTGCTGGCCCGGCAGAAATTGTGACATATTCGACAGAAGCGACAAGGTAAATAAAATGTATTATTTTTAAACGGTCTCTACTTGGTTGGACTTTTGGCTTATACAACCTAAATACTTTTTTTTATAAACTATGATGGAAATAACTTTAAGAGAGTACTGAAATACAGTAACTGAAAAGTAAAATTCTGACCTCACGAATTTCAAAATCATTACCAAACATGTGATTTACACAAAGCTTAATCAATCGCAGTGTTTACGCCATGTTTTGTTTATGGTGATTCTCGAGGATTTCATGTTCTACTTCCAAATGCTATTCTTGATCGTCTGACGAGATGGAACTATGAGAGGGGTTCTGCCAGTGCTGTAGGGATTCTCATTACACATTAGTTACAGCTCACATGGAGGCATTCTGTTTGACACTGTGTAGAATTTCTGCTAATTAAGTATTTTCAGAATTTTTTCTGGTAATTGTGTCCCGTCATTTTGTTAACGTAGAAAGGTCAGGCAGGAGTTGGGTAATTAATTATAGACTAGCGCAGGTGTTCAGGCGTGCCCACTGAAGCGTGGTACGCGTTGTTATAATTAGCCTTTAATTAAGTTGTGAGCCCACTGAAGCGTGGTAAACGTGGTTATAATTAGCCTTTAATTAACTGACGTCGTCGTGGACGAGTACATTATTAATATATTATTGTTATAGTTATAGGGGTGTTTTCGTGATGCATAAATTAGGTATGGCTCATTATTGCATTCTTGTTGATTTCATTTGTTCAATCCGGTCATGTGTTGTGCGTTTTGGACTAAGTATTTGAGCCAGGTATAAACGTCTATGACAGGTAAGAAATTTGATTTTTGGCAGAGATCTGGGACGTGTGAATTTGGAAGTGATAACGAGGCTGTAATTGCGTGGTGTCGCCCCGGTGCCCAGGAGGGTCTTGCAAAGATCGAAGCACGTGGAGGAATTTAAAAGAGATACAGGGCTGTAACGGTGAGTTGCCACCCTGATGCCTAGAAGTAGGCAACGTGAAATTTAGAAGAGATACGGGGCTGTAATGGCGACTTGTCACCCCGGTGCCTAGAGGTAGACAAAGTGAGAACTTGCTAGGTTGTGTGGTAACCGGAAAGGTATTGTTTCCATTATAAAAGTGTACGTGTGGAGGCGTCGGCAATAGTGCAGACCGGGTTCTCTACACAGCGGATACGGAGAGCGAACGGCCAGGGCCAGCTCTGCGTAGAAGGCAGAGAAGGCGCGGACGTAGCGAGCGTGTGCCGAAGATACGTTTCGAGCGCGTGGCGAAAGATTCGTGGCAAGTGACGCGTAGCAAGGAGGGCGTCGTCTACAGTCCGATGAGACGTGACCGGGCGAGAGCGTGACGGCGATCGGGGCGGCGGAGAGCGGAAAGGAAACGCCGGCAGTAGTAGTATAGAGTTTTTCAGACATCACCCGAGGCGGGGCGGGGGACCCCATGGAGAAATTCTAAGATGGCGCCAATCACGTGACCTATTCCATGGTGGAAAGAAGTGGAAGTAGTGCCACCTGGGGAATATGGTATGTGTACTGGATGAGTGTAAGATGAATTCCTATGTCATATCGCGCATAAGTAGATATGAAAAAGCACCATATTCCAAATTTTAAATTTTTTAATTATTTATCAACATCAATGCACCCTTAACAATATAAATGACAATTTTGAAAACGGTGTGTATGAGTTATACGTTAAATCTTACATATAGGAGAGGTATTTGTTGATAGTCAGTCCGATTATGCAGACTCATTGCGTAGAGAGAAGTTGCATAGTACAAGTCATATTGACTAGTAGTGTGCTACTGAGGTGGAATTAGCCTGTCACGACGTCGTAGTGCAGTAGTGCCTCCACCCGGTGGAATGTAATGGAGGTAGTGCCTCCTGCTGGGGTTAGATATGTGTGTGTGTGTGTGTGTGTGTGTGTGTGTGTGTGTGTGTGTGTGTGTGTGTGTGTGTGTGTGTGTGTGTGTGTGTGTGTGTGTGTGTGTGTGTGTGTGTGTGTGTGTGTGTGTGTGTGTGTGTGTGTGTGTGTGTGTGTGTGTGTGTGTGTGTGTGTGTGTGTGTGTGTGTGTGTGTGAATGCGCGTGTATGAAAGAACTAACGAAACACAAGAGTATACGAGTGCTCACGAATTTTATTGACGAAGCATACATGAAACCGTGGGTTATTAACCGAAGACAAGTGAACTGTGACATGACTTGTGGGTGAGCGAACACCGCGACAGAGGTCGTGAGCTTAGGGGTCATGACGACCACACCAGTGGCTCGTACGATGGTAGTATATGACTTACGGGTGAGCGAACACCGCGGCAGAGGCCGTGACCTTACGAGTGTGTGACCACCGCGCCATAGGCTCGAATCATATGATAATGATGATGATACCTGTCCGTTAATGAAACACGGTTAGTGCAGTAGTTTAAGCCAATCAAATACACGGCAGTCGTTTGTGACCAGATCAGTGCCGAAACCTTCCACGAATTCCTTCATGGGAAGTCCGCGACAACGACGCATGAGATAAGCAACACATTATTGTCCACAAACGTTAGACACGGGACTCTGCAGTCTCTTCGAATTATGAGTCCACGTTACACAATGTTTATCCAAGAATCGACGGAACTCGACGTGTCGTGGCGGCATGCCGTAAGAGCAGAAGTATTCGCCGCGACCGTTGGCGTCGACGTAGAGCGCTATCCAATGTTCACCCGGTTTACCCAAGTCGTGCGTGTTGCACAAGAAGGCGACGAGGTAAGCGTCTATCTGGAGAGCGAGTAGTACGTTTTTGGGTACGATCACCACGGATGATGGCACGGGCGTGCGAATCACGGGTGAGTAGGCGTACGAGCTGCAGGGTTTCCATCAGTAGTCGTAGATGACGTTGTGACTCTTGTCGATCTCCAGCACGGACTCGAACTCGGCGTAGGCGATGACGTTCACAGTGGTCGTCAGCGCGTCGCGGAAATGAATCTCGATGCGTAGGTTGCCCTTTTGTACCAGATGGAAGCAGCAGTCGTCGCACGCATCGGGGGTGAGGTCCAAGCCGAAGAAGGTGTAGCCGTGTCTGAAGTCGGCGCGAGACAAGGCGTTGCGTTTGTCCTGCCACACCTTACCGGTCGAGGTGAACAGGTTGTGGTAGCACCTGACAAAAAGACTGTTGTCGAAATTGGGCTGAAAATGTTTGGAGGGTATCTGTCGTCCGTAGACGTACACGGCGAGGAAGTTGATGTGGTTGTTTTTAGAGTGAAAGAGATTTCTGGCGTAGCTTCCGTTGTAGGCGTCGTTATCGATGCAGCACAGCACGAGACGTTTCGGAAGAGTGCCAAGAAAGAGATTATCGTGCGTGTGCTAGCGGGTACCTGTGGGAATGGAGTAGATCTTGCAGTCGACGGGCCGCATCGGATACTTGGCGTTGTTTTTTTCGAGGGCTTTGATGTGAGCCATCTGCACGCCGGGATTCAGGGTGGCCTTCTTGACGAACAGTGTAGCGTTGAATATCTTTATCTTGTAGTCGGGGATGGCGCCGCCTACCATCAGCGCGAACGAATCCTTGCTGCGTACCAGACGTATCTTGACCTCGACGCCGTTGATGAGGAATTTATTCTGTAGGAACAGGTCCACGTGGAGACGACCGATCATGTCAACGACGCGACTCTTGGCGATCATGTTGCGTCTGGTGACGAACCCGGCGTTGGCTGTATCGCCGGCATCTATTTCGACGGCCTCCATACGATTGCCCGTGTCCTTGTTTCACATCTGACTTGTCAGTTGCGTCTCCTTGGCATCGTCGCCGTAACTGAGCAGAGTCTCTATGTAGGCGCGGTACGGGTACGTGTTGGTCGACGGAGTCACGAGAGTTCCGTTCAGGTTGTCGTCGACCTGACTGAAGAGCGAATGGAGCCAGTTATTCACGGGCCCGACGGGATCGGCGGCGGCGAGGTCGGTTCCGTCGACACGCGTCACCTTCGCCTGAACGTGTAGCATCGTGCTGGCGAGATCCAGGTAATTGTCTTCCGAACCGGGTATGACGAATTCGATCGGACCACCCGAGTCGAGCGATGACATCGGTTGGTGATGTACCGTGTGACTATCGATGATGCTGGTCTGAGTCGGAGGCACGGCGAAGATATCGAGCTCGCTCTTGAGCCCCCCACACGACAGTTTAAGCACGAACGCCATCGTCGAATATATCGGCGTTACGACGTGTCCTCATCTTGCGTCTCCCGGCTGTACTGACTCGTTTCGCAGCGGGTGCGCGTCTTATACGCTTACGCGGTTGAACGCCATGGGTCAAGAGGTCGCTAATCATGTCTCTACCGGCAGCGGTGACGCGACGTTTGGCGGCCGTTCTGATGTTCTGACCCGAAAGGACGTCGTCGACTATGCGTGCGCCGGTCGACACCGCCCTCCTTCCCAACGCCACGGCAACTCTCTTGACGAGCGGCATGACGCTACGCAGTAGACCTCCGAATATACTTCCTAGTCCGTGTCCTCGTTGGTATCGGGCACCCGCGAAATAGGGAAGCGCACCGCCCGCTTGACGAGCGTAGTAGTCGTTGTAATTCATCTCTCTAGAACAGTGCCGTCCGTCGCCGTTGGAAATGAAGTGTCACTGTCACCTTACCGACCTCGAATGGTACGCGTCGTCTTTGTAGAGCACGGGTACGTAGTGAGTCTTATCGAAGGTCTTCGACACAACGTCGCCGTGGCTACCGCTCACCGGAACGATGCGCAACTGTGTTACGAGGCTGTCACCGACATCTCGCGGTTTCACGACATCCGTGTAGACGTACGGCGATTCGAGTCCTCATTCCATGTTGACCACGTTGTCGGCTTCCGTGATATATACCTTGATCTCGGGAGCCGCGGGGTCCTTCGGGAGAGCCGACAGCTTATCTTTGCGAAAACCGAGAACGGTGTTCAGCATAGCGGAGCGAAAGACGGTATTCGGTAGCATGTGCACCGTTACCTTATGCGTGATGATGTTATAGCTCAGTTTCACCCGTCCCTCCCCCACCACGCGACGTAGAGCGGCGTTAATCGGGAGGATTAGTGACCACTGTTCTTTATAGTGTCCGGTCCCGATTCTGGTAGTCTTCGTATGCATGGGCCACGGGTTCTCCTCTTCGTCTATCGGTAGCGTTACAGCGAACTCCGCTTCGTCGCCTACGACTTTGTGCCAACTGTGGGGGTACTGTATCTCCACCAGTCCACACTCCCATTGACCCGGTAGTAGTAGGATACGTTGCGTTAGCGTCGTGACGTAGTGGGTCAGCGTGTTATCGGGGTGCGTGCGCATGGAAGCATTGCTAGGCAACGTGAGATATAAATCACTCGTTGTCATCTTTCAACGTCGAGGCTGGGTAGCAGGTAACCCAACAAACTGCTCAAAAAGGCCGTCCACAGAGTCGGATTCGCGTGGTGTCCGAACGACAGGCTGTAGATGCTGACCAAGGTGACCGTGTGCAAGACGACGACCTGACACAGAAACACGTTCTGCTCTTTGGGACACGCGGTGCCGAATATGTGCCATGGAGTCCTCTCTTTCTGTGGAGGCGGCGGAGAGGCGTCGACTTCGTCTTCTTCTTCCTCCTCGTCGACGTCGCTAACGGTGACCCGTGATGTCGTCTCGTCCGTCATTTGTGGACGACAGATATCGTATCGGACGCGTGACTAGCCTTTATAGCCGACGAGACCCTTGGCATCGATCCAGCTGTTGAATTTCGAAGGATATCCGAACCATTTCACCAACACCTCCCGTCGCCTGCCCACCTTGCGTAGCTGCACTATCGATTCCACGCGGTACAGTTTATCGGCCGGAACCGTCACCTTCTGCAACTCCTGTTCTTAGAAGGTACCGTCCAGTGTTTCGCCGAGATCGTCCGTGAGGCGATAGACAGGCGGATCGGACGGATGCACTTCGTGCATGGTGAAAATTTCCTCGGTCCAATTCTCCTTGTACCCTTTATCGAAGCGTCTTTTAACCCTGCTGATACGCACGCGATATGCCACGTGATACATACCGTGTTGACCGCCGTAGAGGCGCTGCCACACCTCTTCCTGATTCGTCGCATTCACTTGCGACGGAGCCATACCGATGCTGCGGTGAGGGATGTCGTTGTACGAGCGTACCAGGTCCTGAACGATATCCACGTATCGCCACGTCTCGTGTTTCTTCAGGTATCGCCACATGCGTGTCTTTAACGTGCGATTAAAGCGTTCCGCGATGCTCGCCTTGGCCTCCCCGTTGTAGGAGGAGAAGTGTTGGATACCGTACTTTTCCAATACACTACGAACGCCACGGTTCAGGAATTCCAGACCTCTATCGGTCTGCAATGTGAGAGGACGAACGCCGTCGCCGGCGAACAGCCCGTCCAGCGCCCTCGTCATCGACGTCGCCGACTTGGTCTTCAGCGGAACGCATCAGGCGACTTTCAAGAAGACGTCGATCACCGTGAGTAGGAACGTCGTACCGTCGTTGTCTCGTTTCAGACTGGACACGCCGACGAGATCGCGCTGCCACTGTTGATTCCGGCCGCCGACGACCACGCGTCGCCGTCGGAAACGCACTCTGACCGCTTTGTGCAGGATATAGGCGTTCTGTTCCGATAGCCATTGTTCAACGACCTTTCGCGGTACGCGCTGTATAGGTCGGAAGGCGAATCGGCGCAACGACTCGTTTAACCCGTAACTCCGCACCTTAGCGGGACCGAAGTAGACTTCCTACAGCTGTTTACGGTGGCGGCCCATGATGACGTACGGATGATATGATCGATGGTAATCCCGCACACGATGTGAAGTCCGGCGTAAGCGACGCCGGTAAACAGACGTGTAAGACTGCCTAGTGGATCGCTCATTATGCTGTCGATTTGGGACCGGAGCGCCTCCTTTATTACGCTCCCATGTCTTGCCTTCCGACGGTGGTGTGGGTAGTGTGGTGGCGGACGGACCCATTCGTTCCTGCTTCTTCCGTGCGAGGGGTGTCCACTGCAGCGTTCGAAGCGCTCTACCGATCGATCGTGTGGCCGCTTCCGCTACGGCACTCTTCTTTTGTCCCTGTTGAATGTGGAGACTCCTGGCCTCGTTACCCACCAACTCCATAGGCAGGTTCATGTCGCCGAGTTGACGAGCAAACACCTGCCATCCCGTCGGATCGCCGACGGTCTTGCGCTGGCGGCGCAACAGATCGTTCACGAGGTCCACCGCGTTACTTCCGGGTACCGCTACTCCTTTGTGCATGAGCTCGCCGTGCGCATTCCACGCCGCCGCCGCCGTCGCCACCGGGGACGTGTCGTTATTCACCGTCATCACGCGCACAGGTTCGCGCGTGCGTTGATCGACCAATGCGTTGTAGCGTTGCAACACTTGATTATACATGACGACCTTGTCGCCGTCGGTGAGTTCGCGTATGTCGAGTATGTCTTTCATCTCGTCGTCGAGGACATGCACCATGCGTCCCAGGGTATCCGTCGGCGGTGCTTGTAGACTGTCCAACAGTCGCGGATCTAACAAGTCCATCTTCCGTGCGTGTTCCATCTACTTGAGTAGTACCTATTTGAGCAAGGGTAGAAAGACGGCACTGGCCAACGGTGCTAGCAGAGCCGACAGGAAACCGCCGGTCTGTCCCGCGCCGACCTGGTTATTACCCTGTAGCAAGATACGACGTCTCCTCGCCGCCGGCACGCCTCTCCGTGCCAAGGAGCACAGGTTCGTTTTGTACCTACTCAAATGGCGTTTCTGCGCGTCGGTCAAGGGAATGTTCCTCTTCAATATAGTATAGGCATACTCGGCTAATGCACACAACAGATCGGAGTCGGCGTTTCGGATGATGGCTCGTCTCAATTTCGTGCTCATGTACCTGTTCAGCGCCTGTATACAGAGGTGGTGTCTCTTCACTCGCTCGGACATGCTGTTGTATGTCTCTTCGCGCCCTCTGACATACTGCGACTGAAGACACGAGGTGCGTGCGCGGGCGTCTTATACCTTTGGCTGGTACACGTACTCAACGCCGTCGTCGGGAAGGACGCCCGTTCGCAATCGCATGTCGCCGGGCGTATCCTGTTTCAGATCGAGGAGGAGAGAGCCGTACGTGTCCACCGGACACGTTGTGACTCCTTCCTCGTGGACCACGCGCTTGGCGTAGAAGTAGGTCAACGCCGCACGTTCCTGGATGTACGTCAGCACGGACGTGTGATTCACCCGGAACCCGCGGTTCTTTCCGCCTCCACTCCGACGATTGGTCAGCACGTCCAGGAACGCCTGCTTGTCGATGGTGTTGCGTCGTTTGTTCAGTCCCTTGGTGCTGTATTTATCGACGGAACCCGAACATTAGTAGGTCTTGCTGCACAGACCCAGGAAATAGTCGCCGGACCATTCGACCTTGAAGAGTCCCGGTGTTCTCTTGTAGTACGCCCTGCGTTCCTTGCAACACGTTTCGGTGCCGCTCCACGGACATCGGACCAGTCGACAGCGCACGTACTCGTTCTGATGATCGGCACAACATTCGGACGGTAGCCATTCGGAGCGGTGACGAAAGTAGTGTTCGCGCAGTCACGAGGTCGTCGGCGGAATCTCCGGCCAGAGCTAAATAGGCGCTGCCGTATCGGTTTCGCAGTACTCGAACAGCGGACGGTCGACGTACCTGACCACGAAATCGTAGTAGAACTCTAACATGCGCAGTTTGGCCCACTGCAACACGAAGATTCCCACGTGCGTGGGCAGGGTGTATTTGACGGTGCGCTTGTGCATTTCGATCTCGTACGCATCGTCGGTGACGACGTCGAGTTGATGGAAGCGACGATCGTTGATCGCGATCGACGCCCTCTTCTCCGTGCAGTAGGTGACTTCGCGGTGCTTATCGACGTTGTTGATAAAATTCCCGTAGGAAGAATTCCCCATGAGTTTGTTGGTGTCTGCGATCATGGCCTTGTCGGGGTGGACGTCTCCTTCGCGACGTGCAGTGGACATCGCCTCGCCGAAACGTCGGAAGCAGGCGACCGGTGTGTACCCGATGACCTGGTAGACGTGCGTCACCTCGAGTCCGTGCTCGAGGTTCCACCGCAGGAGAGGTGTGCCGAGCAAGATCTTATCCCCGCGATAACTCCCGACGAGCATGCGTCGCGGGGTTGCCATGATGTCGTGTTCTTCGGCGTATCGACGCATGAACGGTCCGAGGTCATCGCGGGTCAGGTGAAAGTTCTTGAAGATGGGCTGCATCTCGGCAAAGTGCGCGCGCAGTTCCTCCGGTACACGTATGTCGCACTGGATCATACCGAAACGCTACCGTTGCGTACGCCCGTCAGGATTTGTTGTGACGTCATTTTCCAGCTCACTTGTCGACGGCGCCGGCGAAAGGTCACGTCCAGAAACTGTTTCACGCACGGATCGCGTCTCGCTACCTTCCACACGCATTCCCACATCTCAACGACCAACACAAAGTGACGAAGGTAGGCCGTGTTCTTTCCCGTTTCGGCGAGCAGTTCCGTCGTGGATTTCCCGTTGACCTCGTTGACCTCACGTCCGGTGCAAGGACAGCCGTAGTAGAAGCATCCGTGAAACTGATAGGCCGTCTTCGTTTCGCTGCACAACCGTCCACAAGGAGTTTACCGATGCGCTTCTCTCGTCCGTTGCACTGGTGACGTATGGCGCGTCCCGTGCTTTCGGACTCCCACGTCAGCCATTCGGCGGCCATCTGACCTGTGGGCTGTGCCGGTCCGGGTCGGAACTCCTTCTCTTTCCGTCGTCGCGTGTACCATCCCGTCGGCATATCTGCGATAACGACCACAGAAACAATGCGTTTGCATCGTAGCCGACAACGGACTGACACGTTCGAGCCGCATCTCCGTAGTCGTTCCGACGTATCTTCGTGACCCCCTTCTCGTGATTTCGGGTGAAGATGAGTGACGGTCCTCCGACGATGTTCTCTCTGACGAGCTGATGGACGTCCTAGTTCGTCTCGTTGAAGAGCGTGAAAAAGGTCTTCTCCGGCACGTAGTTGAACAGGTAGGTCAAGGTCAAGCCGGGTATACTGATCCCTGGTTTGAACATGTCGAGACCGCGTTGCCGGTAGAAGTCGAACTGTTTGGCGATGGCATCCAAGAACGGCACGACGTCCCTGTTGTTGTACCGGACGAGAAAGTCCCGCAACCTCTCCAAGTCGTTGTCTCGCCACGCCTCCCGACATCGTGTGTAGTCGTCGTCGGATATACCTTCGTTCTTCAGTCGACTGAAGAAGGCCTCTTTGGGAGGTAAAGCGGTGTCGTCGAGTCTCTCCAAGCTCTCCATGTATTCGTACGGGAAGTGACCTTTCGTGACCTCGCAACCGTACGCTTTCAGGTACTTGTCGTACGAGAATCCCGGGGCGATATAATGAGTCATGTCGAGGAATTTCTGGTCGTCCGTCGATAGACACATAAACGTGTTGCCACGTTTGATAACGCGAAACGATCCGGCATCCTCCTCCTCCTTATCTTCGTCCTCTCTTTCTTTCTTTGTGGACAGGAAGTAGGATACCAGGAACTGTTTGACGACGTTCAGATCGTACCTGCCCGAGTTGAATCCGATGACGGGCAACTGATGAAGTACAATTGACCCATGAGTGTTTTGTAGGGATTGGTCGGTTGTCGTCGTGACTCTTTGTCTCCCTCCGTGGCGTGTGCCTCCTGTTCGTCCCATGTCACGATAGCCTCCGCGAGTTTTTGCAGGACGCCCTCGTATTCGTCTATGATGGCGTCGTAGGCTGCTTCGCTCATAGACTGAAGGATGGTCATCATGTCGGATACCAACTTGTTGATATCACCGTCCGTGATGATACTTTGAACCTGTTCGAAACCGGGTACGTTACACGCAAGGGACACACTCAGTGGTACCTGACGAGCCACCCAGTGGACTTTGGTGCTGTCCGATGAAAGCTATGACGTATCGAACCAGATCTCGAAGTCGAAGGTGGCGCGATAAGGATAGTAGCGCAACCACTAGGAATGCGAATGTTTTCGTCGTCCAACCGCTGGAAGACTGTCGGCGACGGACGGTAGACGCCGCCGGGGTAGATCTTTCGCACACCTCCCGTACACCCGCGCTCGTGCCTCTCTAGTGCCCAAGCACCTTTCCGTAACGAGTCGCCACACATCCTACATCGATAAGAGTGACAGTACATGTTAACGTCTTGTATATACGAAAAGTGTGTCTCGTGATGATTGACGTACAACGTTTCTGGATAGTGACACAACTACCGGCGTACGAGTTCGGCAGTCGCCTTTCCGCCTTCTTCTTCTTCCTCCGGTTCGACGAGTGTGTAGACGCACACGTTGGTCTCAAAGGTGGTCTCGACGCGATAGAGGTCGTCCATCGTTACCCCGTCAAAGTCTTTCATAGCCACTCCGTCTTGGTCGTACTTCTCGTAGAGTGCCTTCACAGTGGGTTCCAAGCGGTGTAGGTCACATCCGCGATGTAGGGCCAGGCACCGGACTAGACACCGATTGTCGGTGTACTTCTTGGAATGGGTGGGTTCTCTTTCCAATCCGATGACGGCTTTGTTCCGTTTGATGTACCTCGGCAGTGTGAAGTCCACATATCCTATCGGATGGTCTACGATATGGTTGACGAATAATGTGACATTCGTGACCACCTCGCGTACCCATTGACTGTCCGGACGTTGATTGATCACCCACTGCAGCACGTCTGTTTCTCGGTTACGCTCCAGAAATGCATCAAAGTCTTCGGTGTTGGTAATCAGCCACGGTTCATCAAGGTAACGACCACAACAGTTACAGGACGAATAATAATATTTGTATCGGTTAGTGATCTTGTTCCTCAACACGAAATCGTAACTAAGGTTAATCTTAAACGCGTGCATCTGTTCGCGGAACATGATTTTCAGTGACGGTTCTAGAACAGACGTGTCCGGTGTCGACACTCTGTAATTGTACCTGGATTGTACGTGTCCTCTGGACGTGTGGGTACGGATGGTCGACCAGTGGTCTTGAACGACGTATCGGAGTTCCTTAGACAGAGTGTCGGCGACGGGCTGTCGGGCCGGCGGCTGGATTGGGTCGTCGTCGGCGTTGTTGTTCACACGTGGCCGCTCTACGCGTCTCGCTCGCTTGGGTAGCGGTGGTTCGGTTACCTCTACACGTCTGCTACATACCGTTTTGATATGACGTAACAATTTGTCTCGTCTCGGGAATTCACGTGCACAGGTCTCACAGCGGTGTGTATCGCTTTTCTGTGACCTGCTGCATGACGTCCTCATGTGACGCACCAGGTGATATCGTCTCGTGAAGTCTTTTCCACTTGTCGGACAGCAGTGTGTAGTTCCTTTCGGTGGTTCGTCAGATGGCGCCACTGGCGACGGTGGCTTGCTGTAGTCATATTTGTCACTGTAGGGTGTTGCTACTTGTGATGACTGGATCGATGGTGATGAATGAATCAGCTCTATGTGACGTTGTGTGTCATCGTAGGTATCGAGGACGATCCCGCAGTGCCGACAGACGTGTTGCTTCATCGTGGATGTATCTACAACTGAAGGTGAGGCATCCTTGCACGTTTCTAAATCTGGACATGTTCTATCCGGTTCTGACCGGTTTTATCCGGTTCTAGCAATTTGAAACCAGTTCAATCCAGCTCACAAAGGTTCAAATAGGTTCTATCAGGTTCTGAAGGATTATAACGGATCCTAACGGATTCTATCTTTTCTAATAGAACATACATTAAACGTCACATATCAAGGACTACACTGATATAAGCAAACGAACGAACGTGTGGGTGGAGAAGGGTGTGTCTACGCATGAACAAATGACAATACGTGGTTGAATATGAGTGACATGTCAGCAAACTCAGGTAGCAAAGATGGGTGTAAGCGTGAGAACGTATGGACGGAGGGGGTGTGACTACGTGTGACCAATGACTAAACACGGTTGTATGTGAGTGACATGTCAGCAGACTCAGGTAGGCGTGTATCTCAGGTACCTGCGCGTGAACTCAGACAGAGGAATAGTGTGCACGTGACTAAAGGACATGTACCTGCGTATGCAAACAGACAGAGGAATAGTGCGTGCGTGGAATACACTGGAAAATCACTGTTCAATACAAAAGGTCATACGAACAACTAAGAGTACCATTTCAAACTAATTTTATTCTCTGAGACTAAAAATTATATTAATTTTTATAACACATTGTCGTCTCAATATTACACACTACATATATATATATATATATATATATATAATATCAAAGAACAAACAGGTATTGGTTTGAACAAAAACAACACTAGTATCATATCATATACTGACTAATAACAAACTAGTCTTAACTCCAATATTTATTCGACTATACCACAACAACTATAATACGTGTTCTTTCAAGAACAACTGAAAGTACCATTTCAACTAATTTTATTCTCTGAGACTAACATTTACAATAATTTTCATAATACATTGTCGCCTCAATATTACACACTACATATATAATGTCAAAGAACAAATAGGTATTGGTTTGAACAACAACACCACATAAACTGACTAAGAAAAACTAGTCTTAACTACAACATAGTATTCGTCAATATCACAACAACTATAATTACCCGTGATCATCCAGTAATTACCCCTAATTACCTCTTACTTACCTTTAAATACCTCTAATTACACTTAGATACCCCTAATAACCCGCAATTACCACTTAATTACCCCTAAATAGCCTTAATGACACCATAAGTATCCCTATCTAACATACAAATTGGGAGGTCAAGCGTACGTTACGAGGTCAGTGGGCGATAAAATACGTATTTTCCATCACTTACTTGCACGACACGTGTAAGATTCATGATGTCCTCGAGGCATGACTTGTCCTGGGCACTCGCCATGTTCAGCAATCGGAGAGTAGATGCGTTGGTCGAAGTCGGTAGAAAGTGATATGCTCCACTAGACTTGTGGTAGGTTTATATATATACACACATCCGTTCGAGACGTTATGTCTTTTTAATCACGAGACAGTACAGACAATGGAATCATGAGTTGAACTCCGCTCTCTGCACGTGCTCTTTAGCGGGAGCAGTATGCGGTAAGCCGCGTGACTCGAAACTCGCGAGACGCCACTTATCTCTTCCACACGGTCATGTGTTTTTTAATGAACGGCTGACGACATCCGCGACGCAGGATGTGACGGGGTTTTCTGTACTCGCTAATTGTCGCCAGTTTTCTGATAAGGTGCATCTGCCCAATGTCAAGAGGCTACTAGCCGATATGACTTGTACTTTGCAACTTCTCTCTACGCAGTGAGTCTGCATAATCGGACTGACTAGCAACAAATACCTCTCCTATGTGTAAGATTTAACGTATAACTCATACACACCGTTTTCAAAATTATCATTTATATTGCTAAGGGTGCATTGGTGTTAATAAATAATTAAACATTGTAAACTTTGAAATATGGTGCTTTTTCGTATCTACTTATACGCGATATGACATAGGAATTCATCTTAAACTCATCCAGTACACATACAATATTCCCCGGGTGGCACTACTTCCACTTCTTTCCACCATGGACTAGGTCACGTGATTGGCGCCATCTTAGAATTTCTCCATGGGGGCCCCCGCCCCGCCTCGAGTGATGTCTGAAAAATTCTATACTACTACTTCCGGCAAACGGTCGGCCGAGCCAGGTCAGCGCGCCGGCGGGTGAATGGGAGCGCGAACGGCGTGCAGGCAACGAGACGGACACTTCCGTCGAACGGTCGTCGAGTGATCTCGTGTGATCCCGTGACGAACTAGCCAAGTCGAGCTAACGGAGCGTGAGCGGTGAGACCGTATGTATGGAAGTGACAATTCAATATTATATTTTGCTGTTAGACCCGACTAGTTTACTCTGAACTGACTATATATTATATGTGATTAAGAGATTGTCTAACTGTTTACTGGGAATAGTACAGATTCTCGATCTATGTATGTAATTAAGAGATTACTTTCCCCTATACTGGGGATGTTGTAGATTCTTCCATGCTATTATCTGAGTGCGAAAGGACCAGTGGCCGGTTGCATGACACGCACCCAAATTAGGCGGTCGAATTACACCCAACTCCCTAGGTGTCACGTGGCACGATTAACCGATAAGCGGATTACCGCGTTTTCAGGGCAAATCTTCCCAGGGTTCATTTCATCATGGCGGACGCAAAACCACAGATTAGAAATAGAAAAGATAATTTCGATCACGACGAAATAATTGCCCTCATACAGGCGTATGGCAGGAGCAAAAACACACTCCAATGGCGGTTCAAGTCGACGCTGTCCAACCGCGACAAGAAGGTGGCGTGGGACATGGTTGCATCGGAAGTTAACGCCATTTCCAAGTCGCACCGCAGTGTCGACGAGTTAAAAAAGAAATGGCAGAAACTTGCCAGCGATGCAAGGGCAGACCTGGCAAGACGGAAACACACAGGGACAGGTGGTTGACCGCGTCGCAAAGACGGATTATACACAGATCTTATCGCCGACATCTTCGGAGAGGAATCGGCTCTTATAGACGGAATAGAAGGCGGCATGGATGTGGGCGACAACGGTCTGTTCGCAGGCGAAGCTGAAGGTTTGCTAATGTCATTTCTTTATTGGTGCTTAATTTCGCAAGAACACCCTTTAAAATAAGCCGCAACTGCTTTGTGAGTTGTCTTAGGTGTGAAACTGCGTTAGTCGGTCACAATTAACAAGGTTGTACATGCATCCACCGTAACTAAATCAATTTAGACTGTCCTTGGTATTGCTACTTATGTAGTTATGTTGCACCACTATTAACTAACAGTGACAGTTGCGAATCTCGAATCTGAATATTACGTTGAACGATCAATCCTGATAATTACACAACGTTTGATCTGTCTGTGGAGGAAACAAAAGAGAAAAGGGAGACAGAAAAGAGAAAAACACATTAATAGATGAGTTCGATTTATAACATCAGTAGTTTGTCACTGTTTTTGATCTTGTGTCATCAGTGTATACACGTTTCGGGATGTTCCTATGCCTGTGCTTTGGAGTTACTCAACACGGCATCAATATAATGATTATGTTCCAGAGTCATTGGTGCAGCAGAACAACTCCCTGCAGATTGCCGACGCTGTTCCCGTCACTCCAATCAGGGGTGAGAACTTCGATGGTAAGATGACATACATAACTTTTTATTTGAGGTACAAAACATTTATAAATATTAAAGCATTCCATGATGATGAATTTATTTGGACATCTGCTGATGACATCAAATCGTGTGTCAGTTAAAATGATTGTTTAATTGTTAGTATGACAGTGAATAAATGTACTGTTGTTTGTTTTACTCAAACTACTGAGTAATCATTTTTGTTTTTCTTGCAAGCAATTTCAGATTGTATCATGTACAAATGTAATATGTTATCAAATTTTAACAACTGACCGACCCTGTGATAATAAAAACTTCTTTCCAGACACAGCACCTTTGACATGCAAGGCTGTGGGTACCATTGTACACCAAATTTGCAAATCCTGCTTATGTTAATGTAAATGTTAAACAGTAATTGGTGGGTTAAAAAATACACAAAATATGAAGAAAAAAATTACATTCCACCACAATGCCTTGGCATGACATATAACATATTGTTACATATCGTCCATGCAGCAGCAGCAGCAGCAGTAATCTTACACGGTGCAGCACTCCTTTAGACTTTGGAGACAATGTCACTGTGGGAGTTGATGACAATGACACGTTGCGGATGAGAGAGCTTTCAATCGTCTCGCCATTCGCCACGAGCAGGAAGAGGAAGAGACAGTCCACATCAATTGTTGACGGCCTCTACGCCATCTACCTGCAAAAAGACATTGAAATAAAAGATCTACAAAAAATCAAACTTCAGCCTGAAATTCAACTGCTGCAAAAGAAATTAGCACAAAAGTAACCAAACACAGTAGTTCTACAGTTAACCACATACTATCATTTGCGTTTGATCTGACTTTGTTTCTACCACCAATTGCTGTGTGCTTAGTCAGTAAATTCAAAGTATACACATACTTCAAAAATACGTAAGAGTCGTTTCCATAATTTTGCATCGTGAGTTTATTAGATAATTTGCCATTGTGTCAGATTATAAGATATCATGAAATAGCTCTTTGTTGAATGAGTGAGTAAGTCACAAGCTATGGGATGTTAATATAGCATGCTGTTTATTTTTATAATAGGTAGTATGTAATTAATAAAGCTTCCTGTTGATAAAAACTTACCTTCTTGTAAAGTGTTGTTGAACAATACGTTGACGCATAGCTGTTCCTGAAATGGTGGCATTGTCGTTGCAGACAGTATTATTAGCATTATCATCAATGTTGTCTTGTGGGTCTGGGTCGGGTGTCCCAAATTCCAAAGCCATATTATGCAACACCAAGCACGCTGTGATGATTTTGCATGCCCTCTCTGGACAATACCGCAATTCTGTGTGCAGACAGTGGAATCGCCGTTTCAGGACACCGTTACACCTTTCTATTGTTACTCTCGTGCTGACAAAGGCGCGGCTGTACGCGATTTCTGGTGGTGTCTGTGGATTTATAAAGGGTGTCAGCAGCTATTCTCGTAACGGGTAAGCACTGTCTCTCAGAATTAAGCCGTCAAGAGGGTGAGGATTCCCCTCGAAGACGCTCCAAACTGAGCCCTCCCTCAAAATTCGTGCATCATGTGCCGATCCCGGATATTTGACTACACAATTTAAAATGCGCAGTTCGGCATCATAAATGAGATGCACATTGATGCTGTGTCTGCCGCTCTTGTTGACATACTCGTATTCGTTTACGACCGCAGCCTGCAATTTCACGTACGTCCCATCAACGCAACCGATGACGTTTGGGAAACTTGCCATGGCATAAAAACAACCGTTTCTGCCGATTCGCTTCACGCTGTCGGGGAAAGAAAATCCATCTTCGCGCGCGCTCACACAAAGCTTGCGACACACGATAAATTGTTCTACTAACGGTCGATTTATGTGTCAGAATTGTATCGGCAACAACATTCTGGAAGGATCCAGTCGCGAAATATCGCAACGCAGTTAACACTTGAAATTCGGGCGACAAGAATCCCTTTCGGCTATATCCAAATTCCAAGTCGCCACGAATTTCGTCGACGATTCTGAATAGATCAACTTTTCTGAACCGATACCTTTCAAACAGCTGAACGTCGTTGTACGTATCCAGGGGATTTAAATGATCTCTAAAAACGCGATTTCTTCTTAATTGTCGGCGCCAGTATAAGTCGTGAACGATCGCGGCCATTAGTAAAACGCGCTATGTGACACCTAGCTGGAGTTAGGGCTGCTCGGGATTGTCCCAGGAGTTGCGCCCTAATTTGCGTGCGAACTCAGCTGGGTGCGTGTCATGCAACCGCCCCTAATGGCTATGTGCCACCTAGGAGCTAATGACCCTAACTTGGGCGGAATTTGGACTTAGGTGTGTGTCATGCAACCGGCCACAGATCTTGTAATGGATTGACAAGTGAAATTATATAGAAGGTGAATAACATTTAGGTTTTTTGAATGGGCAGCTCTAGCTTTTTGGGGGGTTTCAAAGTTTATCTGAGAGCCGAGGTAGGGTAAACTAGAGGGTAGATGTTGTGTTTATTGTTACTATAAAAGAGATTGCTTTTTTTGTATACATATATAATAATATGTAATAAAATTTATTAAATTTCAGTTGTTCCTTGTTGCGTTGATCACCGTTGCCGCCCTCATTCACAAGAGTTCACGTAATTAACATTGTACCCTACTAGACCTGAGCATTCTAGTTACGGGGATCTCGCCGATCTGTGACATATTTGGGGGCTTGTCCGCGGGATTCCGGCGAGGGGAAAATATAGCTAACACCTTTTGTTCTACGCTGTGAACTGCGGGTAGCACGTGTGACAGCCAACAAGGAATATGCCTGGGGAATCGGCTGTGCTCTGATGCAATAGAGTATCGGCGTTTTTCTGTAGCTAGAGACGAAACCTGCATCTATTTCCATGGTTGTAGTGTAGGGTAATTCATATGCCCTTTGTCGTTTCTGCCTATTGACGTGAATATTGTTATACCCGGAAATAGATTCTTCGCGGAGGGGTAATTTAGCATTTCAGCTATTTATTAATTTTCAGAGTCTATGTCCTGGTAATTATGTCCCGTCATTTTGTTAAAGTATAAAGGTCAGGCAGGAGTTGCGTAATTAATGATAGACTAACGCAGGTGTTCAGGTGTGACCACTGAAGCTTGGTACGAGTGGTTATAATTAGCCTTTAATTAAGTTGTGCGCCCATTGAAGCGTGGTAAAAGTGGTTATAATTAGCCTTTAATTAACTGAAGAGTTTTTGAAAAAAATAGGCAAAATGTGAAAAATTACCAGTTTCTCGGGCCCTGGGGGGCCTTGCGGGACCCTTAAAATGATTCAGTCAAATACAGATTTATCGTGCATAGTGGCAGTACACGTTTACACAAAATTAGAGAAAAAGTTGCTGAACGGTTTCTGAGATATTATATATGGCAGCTAACGGCGGACGGCGAACGGCGAACGGCGGACTGCGCACGCAGAGTAGTGGCATTAGTCCGTTGGAACTTCGGCCCAAAGGACTAAAAACATTCAACATTTTGTATATGATTACCGAGTACAATTAAAGAAAACGAGGACGTGTTTATAGATGTTGTCATTCGGGGAAAAAAATTCTAAATTCATTGAATGATGACCAGTCATAAGGTAAACAATGCACATGAGTTGTTTTATTTATATATAGATGTGTGCGTTCTTTCTTGTTGGTAAGAATTTTAAGACTAAATGTATGTCCTCTACATTATAAGAACGAAAGCAAGACTGATGTTGTCTGTTCTGGCATGGTAGTTATGACCACACCCGAGACAACATAGTCAACACTGATGTTGTTTGGTGGAGATGGCGGAAACAATGGGTGCTGCTGAACAGAACATAGCAGGTTCACCTGCGAACGAAGCCACCTACCCATGATGCTAATGGAATAGGCGACCAACGTGTGTACAAGAACTGTCAAGCTGCCCCCAATCGCAGTACCAGGGATCACACTCATTTGAGCAGATGTGGGATCATGCGCCAAAACCAACCAAAGTAAATATTCTAGCTACAAGAGACAGTCGATTTGTAAATAGTCAATCCAACTATTTATTTACAAATAGACTGATGATTGACATGGATGTGTTGAGGGACTGGTTGTTTGCATTTACAAAATTGTTCCCCTCCCCATCACATATAATTGATATAGTTTTTGGAAAGGTGGGAAATGGATCATGTAAAAAAAACAGTTTCAGTCATCGAGTGCCGAGTTATATCCCTCGTGCTGCTCCTCGTCGAGGGCAGGAAACATGAACGGATGAAGTGGCTGACACATGCTGGTAGACCTTTTTGTACACACATGCCCAGCCTATCATGTAAACCAGGTAAACTGTTGGTAGCCTGGCCACCTGAAATAACTAAAGCAGAAATAAATACGTACATCTAATCTACCATTGTAAATTGGTGACATGGATCAATATTTGACAAAGTGGAAGCATTCAACTTTTTTATACATTAAATATATATATATGTTTTAAGTATTTTATTTCCACATGTCTATGTTTGGATGTTTTTGTCTTTTAGAAATTTCCATATGAAAAGAAAAAACATGACTGAATTCCAGTGTGCAGCGTAATTGGTGAACATAGACAATTGATTTACTGCAGATATTATACAATGACATATATGCAAAATTTTGTTCACCGGTATGGAATTATTTTACGAGAGTAAAAATCGTACTTGGCCAGTTGTCAGATATATATCCACTTATGGAATGGGTTTGAGGTTTTGTCCTTGTCATATTAGCATTATGATGTTAATATCAACAAGGAAATGTGCTTGTATAAAATAATGTTATACGTTTTGAAATTCTCACATAGACATGTTAGTCAAAATGATCTAATATGTTTTGTATTGTTTACCATTAACGATAATGTACATAAAGTGTACCTGGAATTAGCCAAATGTTATTATTACGCAACAAAATATCATGTCGAACAACAACCAGGGTGTCTGCGAATTATGAAACTTTATACATGTTATGTTTCCATATTTACATAAGTGTATTTGTTGTACTTCTCCATTGTTGACATTTGTCAATAAATACATTTCACTGTTCTCATTACACCTAAGCAGATACTTACTTGTTCGTTGGAGGGTCTAATTGCCAATTATCCAATCGAACATGGTTCATGGCAGCGAGAACGTTCCGTATCATCAGTGGCTCGAAGTACAGAATCCCTGGTTGTTTGTAAATCACATCGGTCCACCTGTAACAAAGAACCTTTTAAAAGAAAGCTTTGGTAGTTCTTACATGATTGTTGAAGAAACTGGGAAAATTATTCTGAAAGAAACAGATTTTACTTATCCACTTTCTTTATACATATCTGATATCAGAAGTATGCCCCTTATAAATATGGAGTTGTTTTATTATACATTTATTTAAATTATGAATGTTTTATCACGCCTTTTAAAACACAATTATTACCTAAATTAACCTGTTAGTTTTCAGTGCAATTTTTATTTTTTATTGAACTGCTCTAAATTATTAGCAGCATCCTACTGATAAATACTCCCTAAGATGAGGCATATGGTTAGGATCAGTAGGATGGAATATTATGGTGGTCTGATATCCTAATACCTATGCGATACATCTGCTGTCGGTATTCATACAGTATTTATAACGCAGTCCGGACATCAAAACGATCATTTATTTTAATTAGACAAATTAATAATTACCTTCACAAACTGGTTCTGTGTGCTTTCTCATCTAAAGAAATTCCTGGCAGCAAACAATCGTCCCTTGCTGCCGAGGTCAACCAACACCACGTCCATAACCAGTCAACGACGTCGACGCCGACGGCTCGGTCTACTACAGTGCCAGTCGCAGTCTGCAGTTCGACTTCCCGTGGGTCTTTTATATGCTCACCGTCACACGCTGCGTATATACGTAGGTTTATCGAAGACAATGGCGCTGCCTATGAAAGACAGCAGCTGTGTATTCAAAATTCTTGTTCTTATAAATCAGTGACGTGAACAGTTTTATTATACTTGCAAATAATTAGTTTATATTAACACTTTTAGGTGCATGACACTAAAAAGTTCCCTTTCTGTTCCCTTTACGGCGGTTTGCATCTCGTGTGCCAAGCCTTCATTGGTTCAATCCGTCGCAATAAACGTTACGCATTTATTTGGTTGTTTTATATGGTTTCTGGTTAAAGGTACGTTAATCGGTTGTTTACAAAGTTATGCCTGTGTCCTGCCTTGTTTCGAGTTACAGAAGCCGTCCGCCGATCAGATAGGGACGTCTGACGTAATTTGCGTTGCGAAATAGGTGTTCAATTGTCCGTCATAACAACCGCCTTCTGCGTCTGCGCCAAATTGGTACGTATGTTGCCAGTTTGTGTAATGACACTACAACTGTCAAGTAGTACAGATAAACATCACAAGACCAATAGTAAAAATAGACAATTGAATTAGCAGACGAACATCTATGTCGTCAACGTTGCAGAATAAAGGTGTGAGCGTATTTAACATAAGATCGGAAAATTCAAGACGTATTACATTTCGTGTGGGTGCATGGTGAGCTGGCCATTATCACGTATCGCGGAGAAATATTTAATCGATACATTGGTGCCAACTATCGAGTGGATGATGTTATTGTGGATGCAAGACCATTGCAGCGTGGTGAGTAACGTCTTGACAACCATGTTACCTCAGTTGATTCCGGTGGAAATTGGCTGTGTGTTTGGAAGCTATTTAGGATCGCTCAATATTGCAAATCCTACCCCGTTTGGGGTGGTTTGAAACAATGATAAACACTATACGTCTTATAGAGTTCACGAACTTACGTGATACGCCATAACTGTAAAGAAGCAATGCGGACAATGAACGCGTCTCTTACTACAGAATATTAAGAAAAGGCAGCAAAAGTTACAGTTATTAGCTGTGAAGCAGGAGACCATATGGACAAATTTGTTAGTTTTTGTATGTTTGAAAATTCATATACCCCCAATCACGTACACCTGCTTTTAGCGATATGGTAGGATACAATGTCACATGGTTTGTTCATGTGACTGACAATTAGAAACCGATCTGAATAAACAGGTGATCCCCGTTATTCATGTTATCTAAAACCGGACGGGTTTGAGTGGAATACATTGAACATGTATGAACATATTGTGTTGAATTAGGGTAATCATGATATTGTATATGATTATTAATACCGATTTGTAAGAATGAGCACATATTATTATGCAGTACCTATTCGCTGGAATGCAGTTGTTTAAACTGCTGTTCCTTCTAATATCGAATGGTTTGGGACTACTTAGTAGGCATAATTTGAAAACCACAAACTGCATTCGCTACGTGTTCGCAAAATTAGTTAACAAATTAAATAAATTACATAGTGTATTTCGATGTAATACTAGTTCGTGTAACTGTGTTGTTTTTCAGTTTATGGTGTTTGTGCTGGTAGCTACATTCGCCAGTGTCACTACAACTGCCAAGATGACGATTTTCGTACATTGCTTGCTGTTTTGCGAGGATACATTTTTCAGATACCTGCAGGGTCACTGTCCCGGTAGGGCGTGGCCTTTACCGGTTGTACAAACATGCGTCGACGAAAGAATCGATTGTATGGACGATTGCAACTTCTTCTATGACGATGATCGCTGGTAACAAGAGCACAAACGACGACCTTGTTGTGTCTGATGTCGCTTGTCATTGGAAGAAACTATATCGCAATGTGATCTAAAACATAAAGAAACCCAGATGTACTGTCTGGCACAACCGTAATATTTGTGGTAAAGTTGTGAAATTCTTGCGATAAGAGAAACCAATGTATTCAGATCAAGACGACAGCTCGACTAGTTCGTAATAATAGTTCAACCGTTCACGGAGTTATCAATTACGATGTAGGCTATGTAAATGTTGTAGAAATTCTTGTATCGTTGGTTTTATACAAGACATTCTCATTACAACTGCTGGTCATGTATTAAGACGCCCTCGTCTTGTCCGTTACCCGGAATCATCTATTCAAGCCGGTGTAATAGTAATAGCATGAAGTATCCTGAAACAGCTGTAGTTTGCTGTCCTTACAGCGGGACACTGACGAGGGCGCCTCACATTAAAAAGCAATTCCAGGATCATCCAACAAACCCAGGCTGACTCTATTATATGTGTTCTTTATTAACTTAATGTCTCATGTATGAATATTTATGTATGGCGATTTTAGTCACATGGCGTAGCTAGCACTTAACCAGTAAGTTACGGGGATTAAAAACAAGGGAGGTGTAGCGACTAAGAGGAAAACAGTAAGGTTTGCACACATACACGCGCGCACCTGCTCTCTCTCTCTATCTCTCTCTCTCTCTCTCTCTCTCAATCTCTCTCTCTCTCTCTCTCTCTCTCTCTCTCTCTCTCTCTCTCTCTCTCTGTCTCTCTCTCTCTCTCTCTCTCTCTCTCTCGCTGTCTCTCTCTCTCTCTGTCTCTCTCTCTCTGTCTCTGTCTCTCTCTCTGTCTCTCTCTCTCTGTCTCTCTCTCTCTGTCTCTCTCTCTCTCTCTCTCTCTCTCTCTCTCTCTCTCTCTCTCTCTCTCTCTCTCTCTCTCTCTCTCTCTCTCTCTCTCTCTCTCTCTCTCTCTCTCTCTCTCCATCTCTCTCTCTCTCTCTCTCACTCACTCACTCTCTCCTCTCTCTCTCTCTCCTCTCTCTCCTGTCTCTCTCTCTCTCTCTCTCTCTCTCTCTCTCTCTCTCTCTCTCTCTCTCTCTCTCTCTCTATCTCTCTCTCTCTGTCTCATTTCTGGCATTATAATTAATAACCCACTTACTCGGACTTTGGTTTTACTTTAGGCGAAGGCAGGTTGTTAACGCATTCCGGGTTAAACTACACCGTTGGCTGATTACGCGCAGCACCGGCTGAAAATAAAATAGGAATGTCAATCAGTTTATGTCCCTTTTTACAACTTAATTACTTACATCATTACGTGTTACTGTTAATGCAAATTTGATTTGTTAAGTGAAATAGGACAAACATGTAGTCAACAAACTGTGTAAATTCAGTCGGATGAGAATCCGGTATACCGAGAATCCTTACTCGTTCATACAGCTGAAACAGAGTCACCTGAGTCTCAGCGGGCTGGGTAAAGTAATGTAGAGTGAATTAACTTAGCCAAGGTTTGAAACGGGATATAACGTGGACATTCAAGTTTTACGATACGGCAAACAAAAACAAAACTGTTGTTAGTCTGCGCATAGCAACGACTCACACCTAGGCCTCGGCACGGACATTGACGTGCATCTTCATTCAAACGAGTAACGGCTAAAACGATTTGTTGGCTGGCTACATAATAGAATCACATAGGGGTATTACACTCAAAGATAATATGATTACTTAAATAAGCAGACTTACTGTGCTGTGGCTCTGGCTCCTTTGCTTTCGGACTTGTGCAGTTTTCCACCGAAAATACAACTGTACTGGACAGAGTAGAACTTCAAACCGGGATTTGCCTTTTCTGCAATGTTCGGCATACGCTGTTTGGCCCCGTCAATGGTCCTTGAATCGCGCAAATAGAGTTGCACAAAACTGTCATCTTGTACTTGTTTGATTTTATCGGAAAATTGCAAAAAGGAAGCGTCGAACCTGCGAATTTTGAAGGACTGCGTGAAGGTGGATTTAAGAAGAGCGGAAGAAGACAAAAGATGAAGAGCGGAGGCTCTGTGTTAGGAAACAGATGAGGGGAATAACGGAAAGAATTGTAATAATACATTACCTCCCCTCGCCCTTGGGAGGTGTATATATATATATATATATATGTATGTATGTATCATCATCATCATTGTGCAGCCGCAGTGTCCCGTGGTTGGGCGAAGGCCTTAGCATGTCGTTTCCAAATTTGCTTGTCTTGCGCTATCCTCTGCCAGATTGTGCCCTTCCAGTACTCGTCTAGTTCGTCTCTCCACCGTCTCGCAGGTCTTCCTCTAGATCGTTTCCCTTCGTAAGGTCTCCAGGTTGTAATACGTGATGTCCATCGGTTAACGTCTGATTTATTCTATCACGTCTATGACCTTTGTTTTCTGTCTTACCCAGATGCTTGTTTTTCTCTCCCAATATGTGAAGTTTAACATACTTCTTTCCATCTTTGTTTGTGCGGCTGCTAGCTTGTTCTTTGCCTGGATGGTAAGTGCCAATGTTTCCGCGCCGTATGTCATCGCTGGAAGTACGCATGAGTTGAAGACTTTTTCCAAAGTTACCCTTGAAGATGTCGCGATGTTTGGCGAATGCTGTCCCGCCGATGGTGATTCTTCTTTGAATCTCCTTGTCTTGGTTTTTGTCTCTGATACTGTATCGCTGTCCCAGATAGATGTAGCTTTCAACGTTCTCTATCTGCATGGTGTTGATATATATATTGGTGTGTCATTTTCTAGCATTACTTTTGTCTTCGAGACAAATATGTATATGTATAGAGAGATAGACAAATATGTGTATAAATTTATATAATATATATATATATATATATGTATATA